>RXPK01004994.1:0-46400 GCA_004143645.1 Protaetia brevitarsis | reverse complement strand
AAGGTACATCCAACTAAGAACATAAACGTTAAGAAAAACGTTTTCCTTAACGGTAAACGAAACGTTCCGTAACCTTATAAAACAACGGCCGAAGCGACATATCCTATGTCCCGACAAATACGTTGAACAAAAAGTTACTATTAAGCGTATTGTCACGTCATATGCTAATGGTATTTTAACGTTTAATTTTTAATGAAATAAATTTAAATGCGTTTAAATAGAAAGGTAAAAAGTACGTTTATAGTAGCTACGTGATATTATCGGTCAAAACAAACCTTTATGGTAAGTGGAGTTTAACGTTCATAAAACATCTTTGTAAAACGTAAAAAATCGGTTTACAGTAAGTACCTCGACGTTACTTGCTGTGTGGGATGCCATACCCATATTAGGCAAACATACTGGGTATGGCGTACTCCAACACACTATACGAAGGTTAATAAAATTTATATAACCTTTATAACCCGTGGTTTATAAAATGATTATAGATAAAAGTCATAAAGTCCAATACTAATTAACTTTTTTATTAAATATCAATGATCACATCATATATTGAATCAGGAATAAGCCTACATGAAAAAATGCTTCTTCAGAAAAACTAAATTAATACTAAAATTAATACAAAGGCAATAATAAAATAAATAATAAAAAAAGAATAGAAATCTTTACAAACTAAGAAATAAGCTATTCATTAGAATAAACATTTCCCTGTTCTACCTCAGTCTTCTACCACGTCCCAGGGGGTTATTTAACCACTCCCATGACCTCTCGGTTTATTTTAATTGTACTTAATGAAAGACTCAACAATAGGTATCAGAAGTAACCGACACAGGCGTACTTTAGGATAAGTATGTTTACTTTGTTGTTTCCTGATTTTTGTATGACAAACGAAGAAACTATTATAATTCACTATATTATACAATGCTCGTATAATTCATTCGTTTTGTGAAACTAATGCTTCCTTCAGTTATGTCACTGCAACGACGTATGTAACAGTAAATAGAATAATTTTTACACAAGAAACAAATTAGAACAAGCATTCGCTAACATATTATGAAAATAAAGCAAAGAGGTTCTACTAAGACACCAGTCTCAAGAACATTTAGATATATTAATTTCTGACTTAGGTTTATAGAGCTACTATCTTTTTGCCATTGTGTATAAGAGATACAGAAATAGTGCAAGTGCTCGTATATCAATAACTGGTAGACTTAATTGATGGCTACCTAGCTACTCACCGTTTAGTTAAATACATGATGGTCGTATCACATTTAATATAAAATTGTAATAAAAATAAAAAAGTTCTACACTCGACAGCGTAGTAAACATGTGATGCAAGTACCGTGACGTGAGATCCACAGGTGAAAGTTACTTGAAATGCGGGAGACGAATACTTCATCAGTAGGCAGTTTTATACAATAAGTGTACTATTGTTAAAACATTTGCATTCATATGCAAAACACATCTGATTTAAACAAGAAATTTAACACCATTTATTTAATATACTTTACTTATGCGTTGGATGCAGTCAATATTTTCATATTCAAGTGCTTTTTAACGTGAGTAGAGGTGACTACGTTTATTAGTTTCTTGACAAAGCCGATTTTTAATAATTTCATTCTAACGTTTTTTAACATCTTTCAACGTAACGGTAAACTACAACGTTTTTTTTAGTTAATTAAACAGCGTTAATTTCAGTTAATAATTTTATATCCACTTGTCTTTAACGTAAAATAAACCAGTCACTAAACGTTTTATTTTAGTTATATTTAAACAATGCATTACATTTCGTTAAAACATTCCCATAGTGTAACGTTGTTTTAGAACCTAAATAAACAATGCAACTACACGTTTATTTTAGTTAAATAACTATCGTTAACTTTCTTAGTATATAAAGTTCTTATGTTAGTTAAATTGGTTATAAATAAACGTGTTTAACTTATAACAAACGTTGTTCAACCAATACACGTTAATCACGTAAAATGAACACTTGTTCTCACTGGCTATGTCAATCGTTTTTCTTTTATAAATGAGAATCACTATTTCTTTCCTGTTTTGAGAATTACACCTAAGGATTTTTAATGAAAAATACCCACACCTGTGAAAATTTTAACACTTATTTACATTTAATTTTCAGAAGTCCACATCTTTGTCTGTTATTTTGTGGAACTATACCAGTGAGAAAAGTTGGTTAATTTACGTGAATTTAAACTTGTATTGTGAAAACACGTAAATGTTATATATAACACCGTTATTATACAACCAATTTTAACTATACATTGAAAAAAACGTTATATTAACTAAGAATGTAACGGATAGTTTAAATTTAACCAAAATAAAACGTTGTAGTTTGCATCGTTATTTAAGTTATAAACAACGTTACAATATGAGAATTATTAACTGAAATGTAATGCATAAGTTTAAATATAACTAAAATAAAAACGTATATAGTTTCACTGCTTATTTACGTGTAAAAAACAACGTTGAAATATGAAAATTAATTAACTAAATGTAACGCATAGTTTAAAATATAAATAAAATAAACGTTTAGTTAAGTCGTTTACTCTACGTGAAAGACAACGTTGAAAAATGAAAAAATAGTGGCTGAATGTAACGCATCAGTTTAGATATAACTAAAAAAAAGACGTAGTTTCACCGTTTACTCGTTGAGAAAGACGTTAGAAAGAAAAGTCGAAAAATGAAAAATATCAACATGAAAGTATATAGCATAATAAAAGTCAGTAAGTGTGTAGTAACAAATTGCATAGTACGAAGAAAACTGTAACACTGTTCACATATAAAACCATTTTGATAAATTTTACAAATAGAAGTACGTAAATATGCTCACGTGAAAGTCTGCAATAGATACAACTTTTATAAATATCAACGGTTTACTAGAAAAAAAAAAGAAATTTAAACAGTGTCATATACAACACTTACCAGCAAAATGGGGCAAGTGTGTATCGTTCCGCATTTGTATATATTAATAGCATTATCCTTTAGTTGCGCCAAGACGGTAATACTAAACTGATGCCTATTTAATAAAGTGAGATATAATTCACAAATATTCAGTTATTACACAATAGGAGATGCGAACTTTTGTTGAAAAAAACTAGTATGAAGTTTAGTACATTAGTATTTATAACAAGAGGACGTCCGTATTTAAAATTTTAAAATAAATAATAGCCAAACTACACAACTTGCCCGTTACACACTTGACCTGACTTTACCCTAGGTCAAGCACAACTAAAAATAAAACGTAGTTTCACCATCTACTCTACGTTAAAAAGCAACGTTGAAATATGAAAACTATTAATGGCAATCCAACGCATAAGTATAAGTATAGTTAAAATAAAATGGTGTTTAAATTTGTTGCTTTTATAGAATAGAGATGTGCTTTTGCGATGAATGAATGCAAATGTTATTTAACAATAGGTAACACAATTATTGTATTAAAACTGCACTACTGAAGAATGTATAGATCCCTCCCCCATTTCCAAATAAACTCTCTTCCACCCCGTTGCGCATCTGCAACGTGCACGGGGCACTTGCAGTCACATGTTTACTACGCTAGTCGAATGTTTAGAACTTTTCTTATTCTTTATAACAAAGTTGTATATTAATATGTGATACGCAACAAATCAGTGTATTTAACTAAACGGGTGAGTAGCTAGGTACCCCATCAATTAAGTCTATCCAGGTTATATTTGCATATACGATGCACATTGCACGCTATAATTATGTATATGCATATACACAATTGGCAAAAGCACATAGTAGCCATCTTAAAATAATGAACACTAATGTCAGAAAATTTAACTATATTTCTAAAATTTGTTCTTGAGGAACCTGGTTTCTTAGTATACACCACCTTCTTTACTTTATTTTTACAAATATATAGGTTAGCGAATGCTGATGGTTCTAAAATCTGGATCTTGTGTAAAAGAATTATTCTAATTACTGTTACATGACGTCGTTGCAGTGAAGCATAACTGGAAGGGAAGGAACACTTAGTTTTCACGAAAACGGGAACCAGAGATAATACGCGAAACTATAGTAACAATATATAGTGAGTATTAAATACTTTCCATTCGTTTGTAATACAAAGATCTAGGAAACCAATCAAGATAACATTAACTTATATATAACATATCCCTAAATTTACAGCCTGTAGTCCTTGGTGTTACTTATGATACCCTTTGTTTGAGTTTTCCATTTAAAAGTTACAATTAAACAATACATTAGATACACAGAAACTGCAGTGAAGGACTGTTGAAATATACAAAGCCCAATGGACTGTTTGGGTAGAAGACCTGGATGTGCAGAAAAGGGAAAATGTATATATCTATAAATGAAATGACTTCGTTACTTTTCTTAATTTTGGTAAAGAATTTTATTCTCTTTTTATTATTATTATTGTTTTATTGCATTGTATTATATTTATAGGTAATTACAATTTTAGTTTTTCTGAAGAAGATGTTTCATTTGAGAGCTTATCCTGAATTCATACTATGATGTTGATCATTGAATGATTTAATTAAAATAAAATTTAATTTAGTATTGGACATTATGACTTTTAATCTATACCAATTTTCGTTATCACTACATAAAACGGCACTGTAAATATAAAGTAACATATAATGTACATCTGGAACTTGGTAGTGTTGTACAGTTTCTATAACGCAGCGTCTTAGACGCATGAATTGCAACGAAGCTGATAATTCACTATAATTTATAACGCTCTTGATTTCATACATTCGGCACTCACTAAATTACGCAGATGTGACGTTACTCTAGTGTTGTAAAGGTTTGATATAGAAATTTTATTACCCTTCGTCAGTGTGGTGAGTATGCCATACCCCAGTATGTTTGCTACATACTGGGGTATGGCATACTCTACCACACTAAGAAGGGTTAACGTTGAGGTTACGTTACTGTAAACGATTTTTTACGTTTTACAATAGATGTTTCATGATGTTAAACTCCACTTACCAATAAACGTTTGTTTTGAAAGATAATATCACGTAGCACTATAACGTACTTTTTACGTTAAAAAACGTTAAAATACACCCTTGTGCTAAACGTTTCTAATTTAACGATATTTTCTATTAAAAATTAAACGTTAAAATAACATTAGCATATGACGTGAAATAACGCTTAATAAGTAACTTTTTGTCAACGTATTTTGTCGGGACATAGATATGTGCTGCGACGTTGGTTTATAAACGTTACGAAACGTTGGTTACCGTTAAGAACAACGTTTTCTTAACGTTTATGTCTTATTGGGTAAAAGTTTCAATTGACAAGCAAAAAGTCAAGTATGTCTACTTGCTAAGGCGGTATTTTGTCCAACTGACACGTGGAATTATAAAATGACTTCTAGTCACATTTTATTTGATCTAGACTAGACAATTTACTAGCTGTTTTAACACCATTTTCTGAACACCAACGTTGTTTTAATATGGCAATCCTATTTCTTATGCTATAATTTCTCTTTTTAAGACGTTTTCTCAATTATCAAATATGCCAAAACCACTCATTCACAAGTTTGTCTTCAACTAACACGTACCAATTTTAAACAAATGATTTTTGAGAACATTATAAATTAAGTGAATGTTTATGCTATTTGACTTCAAGTCTAAACTAATTGCGTAATAGATGTTCCCTAATACATCTTAAGATGTTGAATCTTTTTATCCCACTGGAATTAAGTTTAATAACACGAAGTTACACTTTGCAAGTCAGTCACTTTGGTGGTTTGTTTGGATATGTTAATACGGAGAATCAAACACGAAAACAGATACACGTCGCAATGCAGGTGGTGCGTATAATGCAATACTGTATTAGAATAGTCGCGTTTCTATATTTTCATCCCGAGGGAAAAATTCTGATTGGTTGACGCTTCTGAATGTCTAGAGAAAATAGTAAATCTCATATCTGAACAAAGAATTCCACACGAAATTCTAGTCATTTCTGTTCTATTAAATACGCGTAGTCAACTCGTTCTGGCAAAGTTTGGAAAAATCAACATTAAAATATTTGACTACGCAAATTAACGCAACACGTAATATTTCAACAGTGTAGCGGAATATAGTAAAGCCCCTTCCTATTGCGGATTGCATGAAATTATGCGTGCGTTGGCTAGCGCGTAATTGCCATTAGGTTTCCAATATCAAACGGTCCGTTCCGTGGGAATTCGAGTACGGGTCGTTTTCGAGTTAAATAAACAATTATGAAGGGCTTTGCTGTCCGTATCATATTATTGAACGAGAGCCGCTCTTACCACGGGTATACAGGTCTCTCTTTTTTTTTCATATTTGCCCTAAACTACGTATATAGATATGTGTATGCGTCAGTTATCCATATTTGAAGAGATGATTTGGATTTGATTTTCACACGGTATAGACCACTCCTCTGCTTCTCTTTTTCTTTGTCATTATAATTCTACGTGAATATACCTTGTGGTAGACAGGTCTCTAATTAATCTGTTCAAACTAACATCCGCCAAGAGACAAACTAATAAATATCGTACTTATTTTGACATGTTATACACAGAAAGAAACCTTTACATTAGAATACTGAATTATTTTTAGTGTGCGTAACTTCATAGTAATAGATTATACTGATATATAAGAATCAATACGCCAAACTTACTAACTTGCGATTGTGTGTGATTCACGGCAGATCGATGGCTTGACATAACTGCTATTATGCAGGGTCATTCTCAATATATGCGACAAACTTTAAGAGCTGATTCCTGAGGTTATTTTGATCATAAAAGTTTATATGAGTATATGCTCAAAACGTTTTGATTTTAAAGTTATTGAATGTTTAATAATAAATTATGAAGTATGGACTAACACGATATAATATCACAGTTGGTTTTGAAAAACTATTGTGTTGAGAGGGAATTGTTTATTTGTCATTTAATATTTGCAATAGTTGGTCAGAGTATTCATTCGGTTCATTGCCAGTTTCTGTTTTCTAAAATGAATTACGCGAATGCTGAGATGTGTGATATGCATTTCGTTTACGGTCTTGCCAATGGAAAATCGCGTGCTACTAGACGTCTTTATGAAGAACGATACCCGAACCGTATCATCCCGCATCATTCAATATTTGCCCGTCTTCACCAACGTCTTAGTGAAACGGAAATTTAAAAAACGGACGACTGATAAGGGCACCATCTACAGTGAGAACTCCACGAGTTGAAGAAATGGTACTAAATGAAATTGAGGACATCCTATTACAAGCACCAGAAAATACTGTTTGCTTTTAAACATTAATCAGGCCACAGTTTCGAGAATATTGATAGATCACTGTTGTATCCATATCACATACAACGGGTGCAGGCACTTTTGCCGGCAGATTTTCCGAAAGAGTGGCTTTTTGTCAATGGATGCAAACACAAATCCTGTTTATTTGGCTCAAATATTCTTCACCGACGAGGCTACTTTCTCTAGAACGCGATTATTAATTTTCGTAATAATCACATATGGGCCGAAGAAAATCGCACGAACTAGTGAATGCCCGCATCAACATCAATTCTCTGTGTCAATGTGTGGGCCGGAATTGTTGGAGATCACTTGATAGGTCCACATTTTTTACCGATGCGGTTAATGGCGAGGTATATCGCATTTTCTTGAGAGGAGCTACACTACTGCTGGAAGAAGTTTCCGTTGCAATTAAGACTAAAATGTATTTAATGCATGACGGTGCTCCAGCGCATTTTAGTTTAGTTGCTCGTGAGTTTTTGGACAATACGTATCAGATCGATGGATAGGACGGGGAGGTCCACAACTGGTCGCTCCGGTCTCCAGACTATAATTTTTGGACTTTTTTCTCTGGGGTCACTTAAATCATTAGTTTTATACGACTCCCATTGAAAATGTCGATGAACTGAGAAATCGTATTATCGCAGCTTTTCAAACAATTCGAAATACCCCTGGTATTTTAGAAGGAACTAGCCAGTCAATACGACAGAGGATACAAGCTTGTATTGCAGTTGGGGGCGGTCATTTTCAACAGTTACTATAAGTTAATTTTATTTTACTAATTATTTTGTTAATTTATAATAAAAACATTAATTATGTTAACTTACTATTAAACATTGTACAACTTTAGAACTAAGCGATTTTGGACATATTTTCTTATGAACTTTTATGATCAAAAAAACCCCAGGGATCAGCGCTTAAAGTTTGTCGCATATATTGAGAATCACCCTGTATATATTGCTATGATATTAAGATACAATGTTGTGATTGCATGTATTAATTTCTTTGCAATTTCACAAAAGTTAAAAAAAATAAATAACTAATGTTACCGCGAGAATTGGAAATTACTAACGACAATTTAAGTTATTATAGTTCTCCAAATTTCTAAATTATTATTATAATTGTTTGGACAAATGTATACCGTCCCCAAACACAGTACAAAGTTAAAATGGGTCCTTATTGTAGCAATCAACAAATTTTAGTTGATATGACAGTACAGGGAGAAGTTTATCGATATCTATGGAGTTCGAGGGATTGTACAGATATTATTTGTCAATAATGTTATAATAGGATGTTATGATAGGAAGAAGAGTTGGGGCGGTCATATTCAACAGTTAGTATAAGTTAATTTTATTTTTGCAATTAGTGCCGTAACCAGACCATTTATTCACTAGTGCCGTAATAGGGTCTATTACGCACTAGTTGCGTAATAGAAATGGAACATTTAGCAGATTTATTAAGTTGTCACATTGCAACAGAAATGGAGATGTCAATTGACATTTTGTAAGCAAGTTTGAGGTTTATATTAAAATTCATTGTAAGATTTGATATTTTTATTAATCTTTGAAATAGTACAACTATTATAAACATTTATATTAACGTTGAATTATCTTCGAAGTGATGGTGATAACCGTGTGCAGTAGAAAATTCTGTTTAAAATTATCGTTCTCTGCGATTGTGATATTGCTTCTGTTGGAGTAGTCAAACTGTGACCATTCCAGTAGATTCACATTATTTTCTGTCAAACATATTTCAACATAATTTATTTTTCATAGAAGAGGCAACGTAACCTTCAGAAAGCCGTGCTTTTCCAGCACTTAATCGTTTTAGTTAAAATATCACTCCAGTATTTGCTATATGTGTCGCACTGGATCTTTTAAAGCAATGTCTGTATAAAGATGAGGATCTGGTAAATGAAAAACTGGCAATTTGTTTAGAACATTTCCATGGTGTTAATACGATAGGCTATTATTTAAGCAGCCATGACGATAAGTTAGAAAAAACGTTTATGAGTAACTGTTTTAGGTCGCAGATTATTATATTTTTCTATAAGTTCGATGCAGTTTTACATCAGTCACGCGAACATTCTGGGTACATTGTTTTTTGTTTTATGTATGTTGACTATAATGGAATCGGAATTGTATTGAAGATTCCACACATATTATATTAATTCTTCTCGCCTACAGGCCCATTATATCCTATTATCAAAATACCTAGAATATAAAGAATTTACAAAAAAGTAACGAATAAATCAACACTAACCTTTATACCTAGTATATATTTTATCATGGCTTGTTTCAAAATCTATGAATATCTTCTTCTTCTAAAATTTTAGATTTTTTGTTTGATAACTTAGATAGCGTTTTAAAAATGTTGAAGTTTCATATATTTGATATATCACATTTCTATGTACATTTAAACACGATCTTAACATCGAATAAATCGACCATAATGATGACGATGTATAATCTTTACGTAGCATTTCAAATAAGCAAGTAGACGTTCTCAGAAATATGAAGATTTCTTTTCTTTGCACCATTTTTCAAAATTTTTGTATCGCTTTTGATACATAGTGTACGATTTTCGGAAGTAAGTTATTAATGGTTTTTTTCAGCAATTTTGCCGTATTCAGGCGGAGTTGCATGAAAAAGTTGTAGAACTCATATTAATATTATAAATAGTTATTTTAGTATGTAATATATAACAAATTTCAAAAATGTGTCAATTTTAAATTACTTGTCAATTTAAATCTTGTGCAAACAAGGTGACAACTGGTGACCCACAAAATTTCCCTAGATTATCAAATTTTTTCGTTTTGCTTTTAACAAAGAGAAATTTTAAAACTAATTGCAAAAATAGCATAAAGACACGTTTCATTTGACATTAAACATCAATTAAGAAACTCGTTTCTTAACTTGAATTCGTATTTGAAAGTCAAAATGAAACTTGTCTTTTAATATACTATTTACTAATTATTTGTTAATTTATAATAAAAACATTAATTATGTTAACTATTTAAACGTTGTAAAACTTTAGAACTAAGCGATTTTGGACATATGTTCTTATGAACTTTTATAATGAAATAACCCAGGGAGATCAGCGCTTAAAGTTTGTCCGCATATATTAAGGAATCACCCTGTTTATGTATATATTTGGAAAATTTCAGCCGAACTTTCCCTTTTATTTCTTTTTTCTTTCCAGGAGCCTAAGCGGATTTCTAATGATGATGACCAAAATGGTACACTATTGTATATTATCAACAAACGCGGCAGAATACTTGGGTCATTCCCTGGTGAGTGTTTCTGAAGGTGAGCGAATTTGGGGTTAGAGCTTGCGAGTGAGTTTATATTTTTCCTTTACCCTTACAGTTTATAAGATAAAAGCAGGAAAATTAATCAGAATTAAAATAACTTTATATAGTACGGGATTTATTTTTCGAATAAGCCACACAAGCGCACAATAGGGGTGCCGCTGTATAAATAGTATAAAAAGGACTGTAATAAAAATATCCCTTTTATTAATTTCGTTAACAACCGGGCGACAGACACGGTCCATCAAAATAGATGACTGTGCACATCGAGGCTGCCACGGCAATTGCAACTAATACGCTCGGGAAGATTTGTCGTTGTCCTTTTTTCTCCCTTCGTCACCTCGAGATGTTTCGCCACTTCGGGATAAATTGATTTATATTTCCGATTAGGAGGACCTCTTTGATAACACGGGGACAGCGTTGATATCATTGACAAGCAAGATCATCAAGCCATCGAGCGGAGTTAGGTAGACCTGTCAGATACTAGTTCGAGTAGCAATTCTGGAGAGAATTAAGGTTATTCTGTGTAGGATGAACGTTTCGAGAAACGCCAGGCGAAAATGAGGTTCGGTGATCAAAAGGTAAGCATACGTTTTTATATTATTTCATCGAGGATAAAATGGTGGAGTTCAAAACGATCAAGTTTCGTAATACTTATCTTTTTTTCGAGTACGCTTTAAAAGCCAAAGTTTATCGAGTTTAATAAAAATACACGCTTCTTTGTTTCATATAATTATATTTTTTTCAATTTTAATTTAAAATCACCTTAGTACACTAACAACCAGAAGATATTACATAGATATTTTAAAAATATATTTTATAATATTTTTCGTAAGAGGTTTTTGAATATATTTTCATATTTTTTAAATATAGATAAAATATTTTTAAACAATATTTGTAAAATATATTTAAATGAAAATTGAGATTTTTATGCAATCTATTTAATTTGTCAAATGAAACTAAAATTGTTCTTGGTTATTTAGAATGTATAAACGTCGATAACGAAAAGTTGAAACATACATAGAGTTGACTAAAAGGAAGAATTGTTTTTTACACTACCATAAAGTTAATAATCGATAATTCTGACATCATTTTAAGGCATACTGAAGATAATTATCAAATTAATCATATTTTTTAATTGAAGTGTTCTAAATAAAAAAACAAAGGTATTTATTATATTTATTTGAATAAGCCAATAAAAATGAAAAATACTCATTTTAAGTCTAGCCTTGGCTGGTGCCAGGTAAATCATGGCTTTTTTCATATCTTCGGTAGTGGCGTCTCATGGCGTTTTCTTGTTGCCTCTAAAAAATGCCAATTGTATTAGATCATACATGAATAAAACATCGTACAACATTATGAAAACCTACTAATACATTTTGGAGCATTTAACTAATTGGAGTGGTAGTAATTTTATTACTTTCGATACTTATTTTTACTTTATTATCATAATATTTGAAACATTCTACGTCAAACAATAAACACACACGTATTCTACCTAAATTTGAGGTTATGACGCTTATCTACCGAGATGAATCTCTTAAGCAAATCAACTAGCAATTTATCTGGTAGATGCAGTACATATATGATGCATAAAATTCACTACAATATATTATAAACGATTTCTGTACATAGCGATATTGAGCATTCCATTATCTTATAAATGCCATGACATGTTCAAAAGTTTTGCTTACTCGTAGTCACCACAAAATACTAAAACACACCGCCATAATTAATTACAAGTTAACCTAATTTTGCCCTAATCGTATACTAGTATAAACTATAATGTAATCGGACAAACGAATGAAAACGTTGATGATACGCACGTGCGCATATGCATTCTATGTACCTAATCCATAGACGCATAAACAATACTAAATCATATAACACCGGCACCGTAAATGAATAGAAGTGTTTGTGTTTGACGTTCGCAACTTACAAATATCAAAAATATACTACAAAACGCAGATATATTAATAGAAAAGTTTACAGCGCTCAATTAGATACTAATTAAATCATATTAGATATATATTATCTAATTTTATCTTTAGAAACTATCATTTAAATAGGTACATACTATTCATATGTATGCATATTTTACCCATTTATATATTATTCGTCCTACGCCACAATGTAAAAACAAAAAATTCAATTTTTTTTTTTATATGAAAAATATTTATAGAAATACAAAGCAAAATATTCTTGCGGAGTTATGCAAATAGGCGAATGTACACATTATGAATTACTTTTGCGCACATGTGTACCATGTGATTCAAAATGATTGTCGTAAGAAAAAAAATGTTTTCCGGAAAAAAATTTCTATCTTATTACCATTTTAATGAGCGAAGTTAGCTACATACAAATTCATACATTAAATGAATTTTCTTGACATTTAGCGAAATTGGCGTGCGTGTTGTAGTATCTTTCGATTAATTGTATTTTATAATTTTTTTCATCGTTTATATTTACATCTAATATCACAACAATAGTATTTCTGAGTACTGTAAGAAAATAAGGGAATTTATCGTGGTAATAGCTCAACAAACAGGTAAAAATCATATTACATAAGTAAATAGTTTATTACATTTTATAATTTTATAGCTTATCATACATTTAGCGAATGAGCTGTCAAAGAAAAGTTACATTTTCATCTATAAAGTCTCTACGGTACAGGAATTATTCCATTAGATCAAATGAGCGATTGGAATATTGTCATTGTTTAATAACAATTTAAGCGACGATGACATGCTAAACAAATATTTTTTCTCGGATGAACCTGGTTTTATCTAACAGACTATATCAATTTACAAAACTATGTATTAGTCTGCAGAATCCACCGAATTTAGAGAACGAATTGCATCCGTAAGTTGGAGTTTGGTTAGCTATGTCCGGCAGAAATAAAGGCCATTTTTCTTCGAGGAAACTGTACGCCAACGTTAAACAGACGTTGGAATTGTTTATTGCAGAGTTACAAGAAATGAGCTTGAAGCAGGTTATTTTCAGCACATTAATGCTCCGCACATATGCTCGACAACCTGCAATATCTCAAAGTTTTTGCTGACAGGTTCGTTAGAGCACAAAGATGGCCACAAGATCGCTGATCTAACCATTAGATTATTCATGTTCGGCTATTAAAAATAGGACATAGAAACCGCATGCATACATAGAAGAACTGAGAGATGCATTTTTCACTTAATAATTATACTATTGTATGTTATAATTTAGAGTAATAAATATTTAGTTAAACACCAGTTAGTACGAATTGTAAAATCATAATTAGTAAAGTTAAATTTAATTCATTTCATTTTTACAAGCGAAAACACCAATCCATAGTCGTTTATATAATGGCGAGTTCAAATATAAGTTACGTTTTCCTTATTTTATGACAGGTCCGTTTACTATTTATGTTCCAACACTGATTAGTTCAAACCCTCATTACAAATTAATTACATTTCATTTTTACAAGCAAACGCCAATCCATAGTCGTTTTATTAATGCGAGTTCAAATATAAGTTACGTTTTCTTATTTTATGACAGATCCGTTTACTATCTTATGTTCCACACTGATTTAGTTCAAAAACCCCCCTGTTAGCATCTATAGGAAGCGGAATTGACAATCATTTTGAATCTCTGTGTACAATCTTATAATATATGATTTGTTGATAGATGACATTATAATACATTCAACACATCAGTCTGAGCCATTTATGATAAATTGCTAAATTATTAGGTATTAAATTGCATTAACTATTATAAAACACTTTTAAAACAGGCTAATTGACAGTCCTCAAAAATATTTGGCAGATTAAGCTATTATTCTACATGTCACTATCAGTATGTTTTATTTATTTTGGACATTAGTTAAAAATTTGATTGGCTGGGAAGAAAAATAGTAATTCAAACCACGTAAGGAAAGTGCTATTGCAGGCTTTTGGGCAATTACAAACATCGCTTACGGTTTGATTTATAACATTTGCCCTGGCCTGCAAAATGTTTATTTGGTTGTTATTTCAAAATAAATATTATTATTATTATTATTATTGGTTGCAGTTTTAAGATAAGATTACAAAAAAGACGTAAAAATTTGGGCAGTTTGAGGGTGAAATAACATAAAGATTTTCGAATAAAAAACGTGTTCTCTATTTATCATGATGTGCTGTTGCTATGTACCTTGTTTATATATAAGTATTATCTAAATTGAATGCTGATAGGAATATATAATTAGATCTTAATTAGCGGTACTGGTTTTTTTGTTTACCTTGATGTGTGTAATATCGCCTTTTTGTTTTTGTGTTTTATTAACGAATTTTTTTTGGATAAAATTTTTTTTTCTGTGTTGGTTATCAGGGGAATTGAAAGCCTTTCTTCCAGATTTGCCGGGGAATGTATTAAGTATATAATTTTATATATATATATATATATTTAAGAATAAACAGTAAAAAATAATAAATAACTGGAGGTCGGTTTTTTTTCTTTTTCGTATCTCTTTCTTTTATACGGGATATTACGCGGATGCCGCACGTAGTTGATCGTACACACATAGCATTGCGGGATTGCCTTTCACTACACAGTAACTCAACTGCTCCTTTTTCCCCTCACCACGAAAAAGAGCCAGGCATCTACGAGGCAATCATTCCACCCAACACCTTAGAATAGTTACACTAATAGGCAAAACTGGTATCTATCTAAATAGAGGTGAACATTACAATACGACACGTACTTAACTTTATTATTGTTATCGCTATTTGCGTTTGTTTGCTTCTGGGTTTCTGAGAGGCATGCAATATACATGGCATTAAGTTGAGATAGCGGAGGGCTGTTAAGACACCCAGCGTCGACTTAATTTTATAGACGTTAGCGGTAATATCAGTGGCGATACTCGCGAATTCTATCACTTGATGCAATCCCAAAATTAATCAGTAAAAAGTTTTTTATTTCCTAGTGGTCCAATATTCTCACGAACCGCCACTGCGATGCGCATAATTATCTAATATTTAAGTTGGTCACCACGTAGATTCGCATTCTCTAGGTGGTGCTGGTTGCAAGGGAGATACCTATCCTTCCTACCCTTGTGCAGCCGTAACGAGCCTGTCTTCCCTGGCCACATGCACGCCAGTCGCAATGCGGAAACGCGGAGTGGTCGTCCAGGGGCTACCAACGTCTTCACCTCCTACATTCGATGGACATGCGGTTCATACACATCACAGCAAGTGAGTATATTGGGTATTAACATATATATATTCGCGTCGGGCTCCGCAGTAAATCAGGTCCCGATCGTGGACGTTTGGGTCACCGGGTCGCGAGCATACTCGGTGACATTGGACGCCATAAAATAATTACGTTCACGTTATATATATATGTATATATACACTCGTCCCGTATATGTGTGCTCTGCAGCGGCGAGTTCTATTCTGGGCTTCCCAGGGACGATACCAGGGATCTCGTTGTATCGCCTAGCCTTTCACTGGGACTGCCACGCGGCGAAGCTTCAAGACAACATCGATTGAGTAAGTGTCCCCATCAGCGATCGATTTGATTTTATTAGGTACAATGAATGAACGAACACCTTGACGTAGCAAATACTAGAATATTTAATTAGTATATATCACACTGAGAAGAAAAAATTTAATAATCATAAATAAAAATACAATTATCGTAAGTAAAAAGTTCAGCTGGATAAGGGACAAAAGCACAGATTACTTAGCACTGGTAAAAAAAGAGATCCTAAGCACTGATACTAACAAAAAGAAATCTAAGTTACTTACAGTCTGCTTCATACCAGTAACTTATGAAGTTACTTATGATAATTAAACTGAAGTAGTTAAGCCAATGAATATACACTGTTGAAAATATTACGGTGTTGGCGTTAATTTTGCGCTAGTCAAATATTTTAGTGTTGATTTTTACAAACTTTGCCAGACGAATTGACTACATGTGTTAGTAGAACAGAAATTACTAGAATTTGGTGTGAAATCTTTGTTCAAATATGAGGATTTACTATTTTCTCTAGACATTCAGAAGCATCAGCCAATCAGAATTTTTCCAAGTGCCACCTGCAGTTAGGGATACCCCGACGAAGTAGCTGTTTTCTAAGCGATCACCGGACATAACCGCCACGTACGCCGACAGAGGATCAACTCGCCGAGACAACGCCCAATGCAAAAAACCAACAGAAACCGCAAGTTTACCGCCTAGGTATATTATTTCTTTGTTTGTTATTAGTCGTAACTTCAAAGCCATATTTCTCTTTGTCCCTTGTTGAAATCATAATTTCAATAATTAAATAACTTCAAGGGGCCCCATACCTTATCTTTTATAATTGCTTTGTTCATCTTTTTTCATTATTACAATGTTGAAAATTTTAACACTTTTTTTGACTAATTTAATAAGTAGGAGAGGTCCACACTCTTTCGTGTTATTTTTTATTCGAGAACTATAGAAGTTTAAATTTGACGAGCAAAGATAATCAAGTATTGTCTATTGCTAAGGTTATTTTGTCCAACTGACACGTGGAATTATAAAATACTTCTAGTCACATTTTATTTGATCTAGACTAGACAAATTTACTAGCTTTTAACTAAATGAATGCGATCTATTGGTGTTTTTAACACCGTTTTCTAAAACACAACGTCTTTTAATATGCAACTCCTATTTCTTAGTGCTATAATATTCTCTCTTTAAGACGTTTTATCAATTATAAATATGCAAAACCACTCATTCACAAGTTTTGTTTCAAACTAAACGTACCAATTTTAAAATGATTTTTGAGAAACCATTATAAAATTAAGTGAATGTTATGCTATTTGATTCAAGTCTAAACTAATTGCGTAAATAGATGTTCCCAATACATCTTAAGATTGTTGAAATTTTTTATGCCCCACTGGAATTAACGTTTAATAACACGAGGTTCACACTTGGCAAGTCAGCACATTTGCGTGGTTTGTTTGATATGTTAATACGAGAAATCAAACACGAAAACAATACAGCGTGCAATGCCAGGTGGTGCGTATAATGCAATACGTATTAGAATAGGTGGGGTTTCTATATTTTATCCGAGGGAAAAATTCTGATTGGTTGACGCTTCTGAATGTCTAGAAAAATAGTCAATCCTCATATCTGAACAAAAATCACACGAAATTCTAGTAATTTCTGTTCTATTAAATACGCGTAGCAACTCGTCTGGCAAAGTTTTGAAGAAATCAACACTAAAATATTTGACTAGCGCAAAATTTAACGCCACACCGTAATATTCAAACAGTAGACTAGACAAAATTTACTCAGCTTTTAACTAAAATGAATCCATCTATTGGGTTTTAACACCATTTTCTAAACACAACGGTCTTTTTAATATGCAACCCATTCTTAGTACATATAAGATTCTACTCTTTTAGACGTTTTTTTCAATTATAAATATGCAAAACCACTCATTCACAAGTTTTGTTTCAACTAAACTACCAATTCTTTTAAAATGATTTTTGAGAACCATTATAAAATTAATGAAGTTTAGCTATTTGATTCAAGTCTAAACTAATTGCGTAAATAGATGTCCCAATACATCTTTAAGATGTTGAAATTTTTTATGCCACTGGAATTAACGTTTAATAACACAAGGTTACACTTTGCAAGTCAGTCACATTTGGTGGTTTGTTTGATATGTTAATACGAAGAAATCAAACACGAAAACAATACACGTGCAATGCAGTGGTGCTATAATGCAATACTGTATTAGAATAGGTGGGGTTCTATATTTATCCGAGGGAAAATTCTGATTGGTTGACGCTTCTGAATGTCTAGAAAAATAGTCAATCCTCATATCTGAACAAAGAATTCACACGAAATTCTTAGTAATTTCTGTTCATTAAATACGCGTAGTCAACTCGTCTGGCAAAGTTTGGAAAAATCAACACTAAAATATAATATTTTCAACAGTGGATCATTGAGAAAAAAAAATAATAATCACAAATAAAAATACAATTATCTTAAGTAAAAAGTTCAGCTGGATAGGGACAAAAGCACAGATTACTAGCACTAGTAAAAAAGAGATCCTAAACACTGATACTAACAAGAAGAAATCTAAGTTACTTACGGTCTGCTTCATACCGGCAACTTATGAAGTTACTTATGATAATTAAACTGAAGTAGTTAAACCAAATAATATATGTACTTGCAGTAAGCAAAGATTTGCCCTTGTCAAGTAGTAGGTGTATTGCTGTGAGTGAACTATTCTAATATAACAGCTATCACACCTTCACAATTAATACAAACTATTTAGATTACGTGTGACAAGGAAAGAGTATCATTAATGCACGTTCACTAAATATCTGATATATAGAAGGTAATGGTTTGCTATAAATATACAATATACTTACCTTAAATTTGTTGTTCAACTATAGGTAGTGTAGGAAACGAGGAAGTTAATGAATATTTATTAAGTAGCTTACTGTGTACTCTGTGTGAATAACTGATAAAGTACAAAAAAAAATTGCCGCAAATCTTCGATTATTTATGCAACCGCAACTATAAATACTGCGTACCGAGCAATGCGTAATTCAAAATTGTTTGCAAATCATTTTTAATTACTATTCAGTGTGCTGTAGGTTCGATTGCATTAATAATTGAAGATTAAATTCGCATTTATTTTGCTAAAGATGGTACATAATACTTATTACTTAAGAAAAAAAAGCAGTATTATTATAGTAATAGTTTTATTTTGTATAGGACAAGCACAGTGACTATATACCTGATATGAATGAAAGATACTGGTTTCACTTTAACAACAGTTTTTTTTTAAACAATTTACAATGTAATGACTCATAAAATATATTCCTTAATAATGAAAAAAATGAACAAAGCAATAATAAAAGATAAGGTAAATGGGGCCCCCTTGAAACGTTATTTAGTTATTGAAATTATTGAAATCTAAACAAAGGACAAAGAGAAGTATGGATTTGAAGTTACAACTAATAACAAACAAAGAAATAATATACCTATTAGGTGGTAAACTTGCGGTTTCTGTTGGTTCTCTGCACTGGGCGAGTTGATACTCTGTCAGCGTACGTGGCGGTTATGTCCGGTGATCGCCTCGAAAACGGCTACTTCGTCGGGGTATCCCTAACTGCAGGTGGTACTTGGACTGTCACTCAGCTAGCGACGGCATCCACACTTTAACTTCACCACGGGCGCAATATCATCACAATGATGGGGAATTCAAATATCCCACACCACGTGGTTTAAAACTGCAATCTTGAAACATCCGATTGCTTATAGATTCGATACTTCTTCTTTCGCTGGGATTCTTTATACGTATGGGGCGTTGAGTTAACCCACCCGGTATCTTTAATATATTTGCGTTCCAACTGGCCTACAATGGCCGTACTCCTAGGCCACCCTTTTTCGACGACCTTTTCCTACGTCCGTAACTCTTACTTGCGCGTAGCCGTCTCGGGGACTATTTCATTACTCCGCCGTTCATTAGCCAATCAGGAATAGTAAAACAATCACTGGGTGGCAGCAAAACTCAAATAATCATAGTTGTGGCAAGTTGTTACCTATTTAAAAAAATACATGAGTTTAATAGCGATCAGCATTGTTGTTACTTCTACTAAGCATGTGCTGTAGTTAGATACAGTACCAGTAGTCATAAGTAATACGTTACTTACCACAAATTTGTCAGGTAGGCTGTTAATAAAAGCACTATTTACAGTAACAACTTGCGTTCAGGAAACAGGGTTTAGTTGCAGGTATTAATTAACGAGAATGGTTCTGAAGTAAAACTTTATCTATTGTATATAATTTTTTATCAAGTAAACACTTTACTTAGCCCATTTTTCTCAGTGATATCAAGAATACAAAGCCACTTAGCTCAACGCAGAGATTGCCGATATATTAAAGTCTTGCGTAAATAGAGTTATTTCTTCCGTTTATGTTGGTTGTCGCCTTTTCCAGCATTGCCAGGTCGAAATCTGAAAAGTCATTAAACGGCACTTAAAAGAGTTTGCTATAGATCTGAGTCAAATTTCACTAGTTTGCGTATTTGAAACTTCGTTAATATTGTTCAGATTAAAATCAATTATTACATTAAATTAAAAAGTATATGCTATTGTTGTTTAACCGTAACTAACTATGTTGTAACGACAGTTTTGGATTGAAGTTAAAAAGAGATAGACAATTAGACCCCCATTTATTTCAAAATAATCACGATTTCACTATATCACCTTATAGTAACACAATCGGAGCAGGAGAGATCTTGCATACTCCTAGCACAATTCCAAAGAAGATCAGGCGACTGGATTTGGATGCACTGCGTCCTGCAAGTGAAGGAAAGCTCTGAGAGCAACCAACAGCCAGTAATAGTTTGCACCAATCAGGTCCTGACGGACGCCGAAGCCGCTGTTATGAGAACGAACAGTTGGCTTTATCACTACTACTCGGTCCAAAATAAGCTCCAGTACGGGTTGGCGTACGATTTGGGCCCGTCCACGCGCTTGCTTTACTATCCCGACCATCACCAGGGACCTGAATTCTCGAGCGGGCACGAATCGAGCGGATACGCCCATTTGTCGGCGATGCCCGGCGCCATACAGCCTCACGTCGTCCACCACGGCGCCCCCATGCACGCACACCACAACCAACACCATCACCACCACCGTAGAGCCGAATCAGAGCCAGTAGATTACTCTTATAGCAAAAGGAAGTCCAAAGAATTGCGGAACTTAGATTTAGAAGTCGCGGATGTTGAGACCAACCGACGATGGTGGGAGTAGCGGTTTACTCGTCGTCTCCACCTGACGGACAGGCCTAGGACTTCGTTGAAGTTTGGATCCGAGCGAAAATTGATGACCAGTGAATCCAAGTCCGCCTTGTCGGACACCTGCAGAAAGTTCCCGATCTATGCCAACAGAGCTCAGTCCTACATAGCAGCGCCCCTCCAACACCGACAGCCACGCCTAGCAATCATTCCGGCAAACGCCTTTTCCTTCGACTGGATGCCCGAGCAATTCGTGCCCAGTTTAACGGCAGTGGCGGCATCAGCCGAAGACGGGATCGTCCGAACTATTGGTGCTCAGAGCATAGGCTCTTCCCTTTGCAACCGCCACCTAAGAGAACCCAACCACCATCCAGTAGACCAGAATCAGCTGATCGAGGAGATTCGCCCTAGCGCTGTGATGTTATTTTTTGTTTTGTTTTTGAGTAGATTAGCGAGAGCAGTGCAATATGAACGCTGATGATACGACTTTATTAATTTATTATAATTATTGTTTTTTTTTTTGATTTCTTACGAGAATAATTAGTGCAATCTTTTTTAATCCTTTCTGTATAAGACCTTTTGGGACCACGCTGAACGATCTACCAATGATTCCTAATACATGTGTTCAAAAGAAGTGCCAATAATAAAATAGTAATAAGTAATAATAATTAAGGTAATTAAAAAAGAAAAACAAACATGGTTCCTTTCAATTAAGTATAGCATGATTTATGTGATACGTTCACAAGTAACTTTCAGATGATGTAAAAATAATAGAACACCCTGTGTAGGTATAAAATTGATACAAAATCGATCAATGTTCCTGGTTAATACATTCGTGTATGCATTAAAGGTACAAAAAGAAATTAATATTTCCTTTAAAATATGTATTTTGTGTCCATGCATGGAGTTGACGAAAGATTTTTTGAATTGGAATTTAAATTTAATATTTGAGAGATAAGATTTCGGTTTTTTTTAAATCCAGTGCCTATCGGCTTTCAGGTAAGGTATCTTTTCTGTTGGCAATATGCCAAAATGTGACTAAAATAAATAGTTATAACCAAATTTTAATTTTCCGCAATTATATTTAGTAATTTCAACTTAAAGGTATTCAAATAACTATCAATCTAATACAAAATCGTAGGTAGTTTCATGCTTTAATGTTGAAGTTACCAAAAATAATAGCGGGAAATTTGAATTTGGATCACTGGGAGTATGCATCAGCCTACTTCGATTTGTCAATTTCGTTTCAGGTAAAGTACTATTTGAGTTCAGAATACGCCAATATGTTACTAAGATAAATCGGTTAGGGCAGAAAGTTATAAAAGTATGCGAATTTTTAGACTCATCGACCTAATATCTCGATAATAATGATCGCGTTACTAATAGGCGGAAAAATTAACTAAACCAATCAGCATGAAAGTTTGCATAATTCTATAACTTTTTCCTTTATTAACATTTTGTCTTCGTATAACACATTGATGTCCTGTGAACCTAAACAATACTTTACTTGATGAAACAATAACGGATTTTATCAAAATAAGACGATAATGAATCTGAAAACTTACATACGGTCACAATTTTTCATTCTCAACAAAAACATTTATGACTACTAGAAACGACAAATAACTTTCGATCCAATGTACTAAACTCCAATTCATTTTTTTTTTATATCTATTAATACCTATTGTCAACTCCATTCGTGGACACACTGTATGTAATCATATCCGTATTATCCAACACCGATCCAAAGGAAAGATGAGCATTTTCTTTTTAAATTAATTATATAATTATACACCAGACAGTATAATTTTAGTCAAACTTGAAAGTATTAAGCATTTGTTGAAAAAAAAAAATGTGTGTTATATTGCGACTTATTGATTCCTTTTTTCTTACACACCCCATATAACATTTTATTTTTGGACGTATTAATTCAACCCTAGGTATTTTTTTTTACAATCACACAGTATTAAAAAATAAAATGTTGTAAGTCTTTTGTGTGTAAATAAGTGTTTATTTAATTTATTGAATTGTTGGTTTAGTTATTGAAATATGAAGATTTTTTTATTTTATAGAATTGTTTTTTGGAACTTAGTTCAACTTAAGGCAATGTAAATGTATCAGTATTATTATTTCCTATTGCAAAATAAAAAGTATTATTTCAGTATTCTTACATATCTATTTTATTAGCGCCATCTACCTGATAATAGCTCACCCTCTGGGTGACTCCCCTCATTTATTACGGTAATGTAAGAGAGATTGTCAAAGGTGACTTTTGCGCCACACCCAGTACGTGCTGACCCCTACAAACTGGTAGGGAACATGTTGTTCTAAGTACTATTATCACATAACAGATGGCATCATAGTGCAGAAGACAGTTTCCGTGCTTCTGATTAGTGTATTCCCTTTATCAAAAGTCTAGATTTTAAATCTTATATATATATAAATTCCTACATGCTTTTGTACTCGATTCATGCTTACTATTCTTGGTGCTCTGTCAGGAAATCTTTGTAGACCCTATAAATGTAGATCTCGAAAAATATCAACTTATAAACATTTTGGGTTTAAAAATTGCGTAAAATATCGTAACTATTATTTGCCATCATGATTTTTATTTCCAATTTAGAATGAAAATTTGAAGCTTCAAACGCATTTCAGAAATCTAATCGTTAATTACTAAATCCAAATTTACTTAATAAATATAAAAATACCACGATTTTAAAATTATAAATTAATAATTTTCGCTTAAAAATTAAAAAAAAAAACAACAAAATACAAAACAAAATAATTTATTTATAAAAATTAATTTAATTTCTACAAAATAAGTACATTTCATTTTCCTGCATTAATTCTTCCATTTCCTATCCTAAAAACATAAAAGCAATCAGAATAAAATATACAATAATAATAATTATTATTCATACAGAGCATAAATTCTTTTCTAAGTGAAAGAACTCTTCAGATTGGGACGGTACGTATTTCCTATACTCCATCAACCCTAGACGATCTCTATTTTCAATTAATTTATTAATAACAAAGCTATGACATTGCATCTTCCTTCCCAGTTGCAAACCTTTGTCATTATCACCAATGCAATTCAAGAACTGCTCTAATATTTCTTTGGGGCATCATGTCTGTATAAGGCATTTAATATTGACTCTATATTTACAGAAGATTTTACTTTCTTCTTGAATAAGCTCTGTAATTAAAAAGAATCATTTACACTACAAAAATTTTATTTATGAGAGGAAACTAACTGGTTTCACGAATGTTTCAGTAAGTTTATCCCATATTTTATGTACAGCCATTATATTTAATAAAATCCAATCATGTTGAGCACTACTCAACTTTAGGGTATTACAAAATGATGTGATATCTTGCTGGGGATAATTATTTTCATAGTGTTGCTTGTATAAGTGTGCTAATAATACGCTAGCTGATTTATTAATTGTATCAGTTTTTTGCCATTCTAAAAACAAAATAAAATTCAAAATATTTGCAAATTAACGAATGAAATGTGTCAATGTTACCTATGAAGGTTTTAAAACTTTGCAAAATACTCTTGTTATAGTCGGATATGAGGTTTCCGGACTCATTTAGGAATTTTTCTAACTCACTTTGTGTTCGTTTCCTCGAAGTGAAATATTGGCATGGAAAATAAAATGAATTGATCTATAAATGAATGTCACTTAATATTTGTGCATTTTAATTAAATTATTACCACAAACCATGTCGTTATTATTGCCTACAGCCCTAAAATTGAAATTAAACCAAACTTCCACAAAATCACATGTTAAGCATATACTTACATATATAAAAAATTCAATTCCTGATATTTACCTTCCGTTGCCAAGTAATTACAGTAATGCACCAAAGCGAGTTTATATTTTTGTAAATGCAAATGTAATAAAGATGTTTTTAACGTCTTTTCCAAATATAACACTACCTAAAATCATGCCTTTTTGGGAAGATTACTTTTAGATCAGGTGAAAAAGTTACTTTTAATATAACATTGCCATCAGTGGTGTCAACAGCCTTCGCACAACAGTCAAGTTTCTGCTCTAAGCTACGATAATTATCTAATAAACATGGCAAGCCCAAAAATAGTTTTTTAATTGTTTCCTCTGTTGAATACGTTCTTATATCAGATGGCAATCGAGTGTCCTGTAAAACTATTGAGCATTTGTTTGCGGTATGTGTTTTTGTATGTTACTTACTGATATCTAAACCCCTTTTGGATATTATCGCATGTGTTGGTAACACAGCATTATTTTGCAAACTAGAGCTAAATATAGGCTCGGAAGATGTTTCAGAAGGAGACAAGCTAGTTGTGGGCTCTTCAGGGATATCATCGTCAAAATTAAACCCTCCCAAAGTGCTCTTCTTCCAATATTCTTCGTCTGTTAAGGCCATCTTACTGGGTAGATAGTTTGAATACCATTGAGAAATATGTTTTAAATATTTTTTTCACGTTCTTGAGAACTTTAGGTTTTTTTTAATAATAATAGCACAGATTATTGTCATTAGTGTTGTTTTAATTTTTAGGTTAAGGATTAATTGTCATTACAGTCGATAATATCGTTTCACAAGCATTACCGACATGTCAAGTTCTAATTTACCACTTTGACGATAGGGGTCTCTTCCATAAGAGAATCTATTTTGACAGGACGCAAATATGCCAACAACGGTCCATTAATCGTTAAATATTGATTGAAATTGTGTGAAGTGCACTGTTAGTAAATAGTGCATGTGATCTCTGTGTTTTTAAAGATTGATTAGAGACAAGTTTTTTTTGCGAGCGTTACCATGTTCGGAAGTCATCCCGTTCGGAGTTTCACGCCAATACGTTCGGTAAGTAGTGTTTAAAACTCGAAATCTTCACAGCGTGCCATTTAAATAAAAAAGATAACGTGTAAAAAAAAGGATTTGGAAGCGGCACATCAACGACTTTCGGCCAACCGAATCAGTTATTCGGGAGTACGAGCAGCACTTTCGGTACGGGATCGTCTGGCTTTGGGTCGACATCTCAGCCGATTTTCGGGAACACGCAACAAAACACGGCCCCTTTGTTTGGATCCACGACCACTCCCGCGTTCGGTCAGTCTAGTCAGTCGTCAGGATTCGGTATGTAATTTTGAAAGATGTTGTGTCTTGATCACATGATTTTGTTGTTAAACAAAAAGTTTGACAAGTGTTTATGGGATGTTGCTGATTGGAATGGAAGCAATATTTCACAATATTGACAACACGAACGACGTCATATACACAAGCTATTGTCTATTATTGTTGATTTTTTTTTTTGCTTAAAAAGTAAAATGCCTTGTATGCTACACGGGGCACATCAATTGAAACGAGCTACTTCAAATTACTTTTCACCTGTTGTGATTTATATAAAATTTCGAAACATATCAGTTGTTATATCAAGGCACAACTTTTAATGATTTAAAGTCATTCCCGGGGGCGCAGCAGCCCCACCCTTTAAATTTGAATAGGGTAGATGGATTTTGTGACCACTCATTCAAAATGGCTTTTAATTCTGTTTATAGCAACATATATCAAAAAGTCCTTTTTTTTTATTAGTAAGCAAAAAATGCGTAATTTACAACCTGTGTAATGAAATAGGATTAGAATGAAATGGCTTCAAATGATCTCTTGTGGTAACCAAGGTAACGCCTACTTGCTTTGTCACATTCACTTATCTTTTTTTAATCGCGTTTTTCTCCATTTTTCGCTTCTGTTCTCAGCTTTAGATGTTTATTTTGTATGGTATTAGTTTAAGTTTGTATTGTTTAGTATTTATATTATTTATACTATATTAATATGATCTATTCTATCTAAGAACGTTGGAATTATGGATTTTGTAATTATGAGAATGGGAGGTGTGTAAAGATTGACGATGAGGGTGGGGCTGCTGCGGAATTTTATATAAATCACAGCAGGTACATAGTTAATAATTTTTAAAAGTAAGAATATATCGAAAGGGTGAATTATTGCTTTCATCTAACGCAGGATCTAATCTATTCGGGAGCACCCAGCAGCCATCAAGCAGTGGAGGAATATTCGGATCAGCAGCGGGCACAAGTTTCGGCCAACAAAATAAACCAGCAGGTTTCGGTTTTCCGTCCAGCTCATCGAGTGGATTATTCGGGCAGAATACCCAAACTCAACAAAATGCCGGATCTATGTTCCAACCGTCGTCTTCGTCAGCGTTGTTCGGGAGCACATCGACGTTCGGTGGGCACCGGGCCAACGGCACCGTTACAAAGTTTGTGCCGTCACCGGAACAGATTCGGTCCAGAAGTCCGGCGCATCTCAGAGCATCAACACCAAACACTATTGCATCACTTGCATGAAGGAATACGAGAATAAATCGCTGGAAGAGTTGAGATCGGAGGACTACCAAGCGAACAGGAAGGGTAAAGAATAAACATTATTAAAGTATTACGCTTTATTATAGTTTATTTTTACAGGGCAGCAACAGCCGGCGTTCGGGGGGCCCTCGCAGCCCTTCGGGATAGCGTCGACTAACTCGACGCTGTTCGGATCGACGGAGAACAAACCGATATTCGGGCAATCGTCCACTGGGTTCGGGCATCCGAATTTCAGCATGGCGCCTCAAACGACCACATCGAATATGTTCGGCAAATCGTCGACCGGTTTCGGGAATACCACCACGACGAATTCGTTCGTCTTCGGCGGCACGCCCACCACCGGTATATTCGGAACGAATACAGCGTCAAAACCGTTTTCAGCGCCTGCCAATCAGTCGCTGTTCGGGGGTACGCAACAACAGCAGCAGGGGGTATTCGGGACCACCCATGTTCAATCAAACTAACACGTCGAATTCCTCTAATTTGTTCGGTAAAGCCGGCCCAACAGCCGGATTCAATATGGGCCAATCGGCCTTCCAGTTCGGCACACCGCAGAGCAATACGTCGAATATCTTCCAAAATCAGAAACCCAGTACCGGCATATTTGGACAAACCACTACGGCCAACGTGTTCGGACAGCCGCAACAGCAATCCACTTTTACCGGTTTCAATGCGTTCTCTAAACCCGTACAGCCGATGTTCGATTTGGGCGCTAAGAATAATTCGTTGTTTAATAACACGTCCAAGAGCTTATTCGCCCCGAATAACAATCTTTTCACTAATACTTTCCAACAATCGTCCGGATTTAATATGCAAGCGCAACAACCGCAACAGCAGCCGATGTTGAACATGTAAGTAATCGTTGAAGTGCATAAACAAGGAGCGTATATCCACCACAGACTAGTCCTCAACACTCCTATCCACTAGTCCTCAACAGAATCAATAGAGGCAAACAACTTTAAATCGTCAGCAAACATCAGTTTCTGACAGGATATATCATTAATAAAAATTAAAAATAGAAGAGGTCCTAAATTCGAGCCTTGGAGGACGCCTGATGTAGGGATAATGTCTCTAAGACCATCTACCACCGGCTAATCAATTTATTAGTTATTTCAGCATTAGTAGACGCAGGCACCGTCAAAAAGTTAAAATTGAATACAAACGAAAGCAGAACTAGTTTTACAACGAAGTTGGTTTTTTAGGTTTGACACAGTAATTATCAAAATTCCAAAGACCACTAAACAAAACTTATCACAGAAGTTTATAGGAATTTTTCGCCTTAAAATTATATATAATAATATTTCAGATTGCTTTCGAAACATCCTTTATATTATTTCTACTGATCTGGTCATTTTTTCAAAAAAGAAATCGAAAAAACAAAAAAAAAAATTAGCATGTGAGGTTTTCTTTGACACTAAAACAAAATTTTTTTTAATTGTTTCCACTTATTTCTTAGTGTAGAATGTTTCAAAAAAAAATTGAAACACAAAGCAGTTTTATTTAAAGAAGACATTCAAATATATATCGTTAATTAAAACTAAAACAATAGAAGAAAATATATACACAGGGCCAAAATCATCTTCCAGGCAGTCGGATTCATCTTCCTCATGCTGATGAGTTAATTCCTCCTCTTTTTCAAAGTATGGCCTTTCTCTGAATATATATTTTTTTTTATATAAAAACTAAGATACGGAAGATTTTGGCAATCGATGTTCTCTTGATGGAACTATTTTTCCAAAAAGGCTTTCATGTATTTCTTTTTTTCATCGGACTCCCAAATGCTTATTGCTGAGTGATGAACAAGCCTACCATTGTTCATTTCCCATGTCCCTTCGTGATTAATCTTGGCCATAATCATATTTAAAAAAGGCACTTATCTTGTACTTGGCAGTCGTCGTTTGATCTTTTGAAATAAATTTTCTCTAAAAGATTCTCTTCATATTTTTAATTCCAATAATTTTAATGTAAGTATCCGGCAGTGTTTTGATGTCATATAACTTTAAATCGTCAGCAAACAACAGTTTCTGACAGGATATATCATTAATAAAAATTAAGAATAGAAGAGGTCCTAAATTCGAGCCTTGGAGGACGCCTGATGTAGGGATAATGTCTCTAAGACATTACCACCGGCTAATCCATTTATTAGTTATTTCAGCATTAGTAGACGCAGGCACCGTCAAAAAGTTAAAATTGAATACAAACGAAAGCAGAACTAGTTTTACAACGAAGTTAGAATCATGCGTTTGTTTTTAGGTTTGACACAGTAATTATCAAAATTCCAAAGACCACTAAACAAAACTTATCACAGAAGTTTATAGGAATTTTTCGCCTTAAAATTATATATAATAATATTTCAGATTACTTTTCGGAAAGCCATCCTTTATATTATTTCTATGACGCTGGTGATTTTTTTTCAAAAAGACTCGCAAAAAAAACAAAAAAAAATAGGCATGTGTGTTTTGTTTGAACTAAAGATTTTTTTTTTTAATTGTTTCCACTTATTTCTTAGTGTAGAAAGGTTTCCAAAAAATTTTGAAACCACAAAGCAGTTTTATTTAAAGAAGACATTCAAATATAATCGCGGTTAATTAAAACTAAACAATAGAAGAAAATATTCCTTTCAGGCAGTCGATTCATTTCTTCATGCTGATGAGTTATTCCTCCTCTTTTTCAAAGTATCGCCTTTCTCTGAATATATATTTTTTTTATATAAAAACTAAGATACGGAAGATTTTGCCAATCGATGTTCTGTTGATGGAACTATTTTTCCAAAAAGGCTTTCATGTGTTTCTTTTTTTCATCGGACCCCCAAATGCTTATTGCTGGTTTGGTAGCCTTGTTCATTTCCCATGTCCCTTCGTGATTAATCTTGGCCATAATCATATTTAAAAAAGGCACTTATCTTGTACTTGGCAGTCGTCGTTTGATCTTTTGAAATAAATTTTCTCTTAAAAGATTCTCTTCATATTTTTAATTCCAATAATTTTAATGTAAGTATCCGGCAGTGTTTTGATGTCATATAACTTCTAGTCGGTTCCAGTTTTCGTTCTGTGCAGCAGAACCATCAAAGAACAGTCTTAAATTGCTTATGTTTCCCAAATTTAAAGTTCTTAGATGCTTTAACAGAGCTGATCCGATTTCTATTGAACTACGGTTTCCCTGATTCTCTTTCACTTGTTGGGAAGATTTTTAAGAATCCTCTAATTTTATCCTTAACAGATTAAGACCTTTTCTTATATCTGTCGGCACCTCTCTTCTCCTTTGGTTTTGACTAAACTGTCGATATTTAGGCTCAAATTACCATCGGATGAAACTTGTCTGACCTTGCGTGGGCGCTCCTCAATTAATGCCAGGTAGCAGAGTGACGTGAAGTTGACGTCAATATTACCTGATATCGACGTCTATTAGACGTCACACCTGCGATAAGCATTAATCAGTTCTTATCTTATCCAAGGCAAGCGGGAAATGATCAACAAACCATCGGCGGGAACAATGTGGCACAAACAGGCGATCCCTACGGATACAACCCACATCTCGACGGCCTCATGCCGCCCAAACACCAGACCAGCACGTACGCCACGGACCCAAAGGAGCTGCGGAAGTATTTAGAAGCACCGCAACCGATAGCGATCGTATCTCCGACGACCAAGAAGCTCAAAGTGTTTCCCCCGGTCATCAAGAAGGTGTGTGGAAAGTATATCCGGGAGCGTCGAAGACTGAACTTATTCTACTTACAGATGCATCTATTCGACGAGGCAGTCGATAGGAAGACTTCGGAAATAAATTTCAGCCTGAAATCGTCGGCAAAGCGTTTGAATATCAGGAAAGAGAGTTTGCTTAGGGAACCCTCCGACACCAGCCTTGTATTGAATGAGGGGGAGACAGGTGATGGTGATTTAACGTTGGGTTCGATTCATTCCAGAGGACCGTTGTTCATGTCACCTATACGGCTTAGAAAATGTAAGATGATAACTTTTTATAACTTCTTTGTTTTGCACTTTTTTAAGTATTTAAAAAAAATCCTCAAGCAAATATCAACGATAAACTAACATAATATTATAATTCTAAATAAATATTTTGTCTCAGGTTTCCTGATATTCGAATAGTATAATGATAATGATTGGCCTATATGTGTGGTTATACTAAAAAATGAAGTCTTCATACAGATTCTTATAATTTAATGGATATTTACCTCAATTCCTCTCATACATCGTTTTTGCACGAATTCTTTTGTTTGTTTAGCTGGAGCGATGGGTGATTTTTCATCGTCCGGCATACTTTCCACCAAGACGTCCTCGACACAGCTGACAGACCTAAGCGAAGACGATTCCCCATCCAAATCAGAAAACCTTAATTTCTAGCAGCACGGATATTCTGACACCGGTGGAAGTTCACGTGTCGGAAGGCGGAGATGCGCCCAGCAATGTGGAGAAGACTAAAGAACCGCCCGCCGACACTTGCGGCATAATACTGACCAGACCGGAATACTACACAGTGCCACCATTGGAGAAACTGGTCGAGCATAGATTAGGTGACGGGCAGTGCTTGGTTAAAGGCTTCACTATCGGCCGCGTCGGCTATGGGAACGTGTCCTTCCCCGATCTGATAGACGTGGGCAATCTGAATCTGGACGAATTGGTACATTTCAGATACAGGGAGTTGACTATTTATCCGGACGACACTAAAAAACCTCCGTTGGGGCAGGGATTGAACAGGCGCGCCCAGGTCACCCTCGATCGGGTTTACCCCAAAGGCAAAGTCGACAGGAAATTGATTACTGACGTTGACACATTGACAGCTATTAATTTCGCCGACACACTGCGCGCTCTATGCGACAAACATGGGACGAGGTTCTTGGACTACAGGCCGGAAACTGGATCCTGGGTGTTCATGGTGGAGCACTTCTCCAAGTACAAATACGTAGATTCTGATGAAGACGAGGATACTGACGAATTAGACACTCAAGCCAAACAGAATTTAAAAGCCCAACAGCCTAAAGAGATGGTGGATAAGAGTGGAGACGAGCAACCTGTGCAGGAGATGGTTTTGGACGATGATGATCTAATGATCGAGGATGTGAGTTAATTAAACTTGTATGTGCGCACGTTTTTAATTGCATTTTTTACCAGAGCCCCATGCAGACCGAGTCGATGGAATCTGAAGCGAGCGATACCCAAGATGTTGAACCATTAGAAACGATCGATGTTGAATTTACTAACATACCGTCATCGGATTCTTTGCACCAAGTCAAAACGAGGCGGGAATTGTACAAGACAACCGGCAGTCAGTTGTTCTTGATGAAGGCCGCTCTGTTCGAAGAGGAAGATTACGATCCGGTGAGTATAGAGAAGGATAACATTGAGACCATTGGAAAATCTAGGAGGCTATTGAAAGATGCTGGGAGGTCGACTGCTGTCCCCGCGAGGAAACCTGAGGAAATTGACAGGAAGAAGCCACGTGTCTTCGTATTGCAAAATAAACTCTGTAATAGCTTGAAATTAGCAATTTACGTATTGGGATCATAACTTTGTATGTCTTATAGGCTACAGTTCCGATGAATATGTCGTTTTATAGCTGCAGAAATTACATGGACGTGGCTCTATATAAATCCCGATCGTTTAAAGTCGGTTGGGGTAAAGGACTCACTTTAGCGATGCCTTGGAATGGACTCGAGACCACTGTTGCTCATCCATCGGTTAGAAATCGCATACAAATATTAGATATGAGCAAATTAATTAGAATCGACCCATTATTGGTAAGTGTTCTATTTTCCTATAAATTATTTTCTTTAAAAATGTTGGGTTACTTTGTATTGTAGTAAGATGTTTCGATAGTATTATTAGGTTTGTTTGTTTGTTTGTCTGATCTAAGCAGATCCAAGGAATTTTACGCGTTTGTTTGTATTTTAGAGCATGATTTGTGCGTGTTTGTTTGTTTAGAGCAAGCAAATCCAGATCACAAAAAGGTTCCTCTTTCTGCTCGCGGTCCGACGTCCGAGCAATTTCGAGCAATTTGTGCAACATAACCTAATCGCACTAACACCGTGTTGTAAACTGTCGTTTGTAAATGTGATCCGATTTATACCTGCATCAAATATGCACGATATGGATAATATAATGATACCAATGTGATTGATGTAAAGAACGATCATTATATTTTAAAAACTTCACTTGATATGTACATAAATACTAGTATATGATGCATTTTTATTGTAGTCTAGATTTATTAGTTTGAAAAATTACTTTTACTTTTCCTATTAATAATAGCTGTGACAATTTGACAATAGTATATAATAAAATTAAGGTTATATTTGCAATCGAGCGCGTTTGTTTGTACCATTTTTAAATCCAACTCTGAGACGCTCTCAAGTTACTCTGATGACGTCAGTACATACTGCTCCAAGCACACAAACAAACAAAGCTATTATCGATAGTAGCTAAAACCCTTGTTTATGTATTTTTATAGTTATTTGGAAGTGCTATTGGGTGTTTCTTACGTGGCGTTCTGCGCCAAGTTAAATACTATTTACGCCATGTAAAGTATATAAGACACACCCAAAGATGCTAGATAGATAAATCAGCTGTTATCTTTTGTGTTTACTCCCGTTTGTTTTGTCAAAATGAAATTTATGGCTAAATTTGTTTCATGTTGAGGATTTTATATTATTAAAAGTTTTATACGCTTAAATTTTAATATAGAGCTGATTTTCTCAGATAAATCTTTAACATAGGGAATAGTAACAAAGTTAGTATTATTATTATTATTCTTATATATTTTAAAATTATTATTTGTATTATATATTTTATATAAACGTTGTTTAATAATTCTATTTTTAAAGTACAATCGCTAATTAGTGTTACTAGCGATAGATAATAATAGATTTTTTTTTTAAATATTGGGTCTGTTTTTTGGACTTGCTAATTTGAGTCCTTGATCTAAAAGTGCAATTATACCATTACATTACAACAAAAATAACACCAACTGCATTAAATAGCATATAAAATTGAAAAAAAAGCGATTTGTGACTAGCTTAATTTGTTTGTCCCATTGCTACGTAAACTGTGTCAAAAATATGGCGAATTCAGTAGATGGTGATAATTTGAATACTATTACAATAATTACCACCTAATTTTTATCCATTTACATGCCTCAAATACTGCTTTAATATAAACAGATTTAATGTAGATTTTTTTTGGGATCGATTGGGCCGAATAGAGAAGATTGAATTAGCGATAAAAAGATGTTTGAAACGCCAATAAAATGTACAGGACGATGTAGGAATCTTTTACACGATAAAAATGCCTGTTAAAAGATGTTCTTAGTTATATATAATAGGTTTGTTCGAACACGCAGTTCGCGAATGGTTCTTCATCACGTGAACCAATTGGACAACAGATTGGAAGTTCTGAGTGATCAAGAACTGCGTGTTCGAACAAACCTTATGATATCGCTTTTTTTTTAAACTAAAACCTTTTTCTACCAATTTAGGATTCACTTCCGGGCCACCTCGGCATCGTTTTGGACACATCCGATATCAGCCTCGTCCAAGGGATACCTTTCTGCAAAGTAAAACACTCCAAAGAGGCGCTGACACGTCACCAACACTTAGCGCACCAGATTTACACTAGAGATCCACTTAAGCGCAACCTGTCTTATTACAAGGAGACCTGGGATCTGATAGTCGCCTTGTGGAGGGATATCCCGGCGGATGTAGCTCGCAGAGAGGAACTCAGCAAATGGTATTACGTCCGCGTATTAGAAATGACCCTTTTGAAACACGTCTGTGCGAACGAATTTCAGGTTCCAAGAGGTCTTGGCGAAAGAAGTGCACGAGATTTTGAACAAATTCATCGGCATATCGCGCGATATGATATTCAAAGAGATATTCGTCCGCCTCACCGGGTTCCAACTGCACGAAGCGGCCGATCTGGCGGTGAAGAACAGCATCCCTAAATTGGCCCTGTTGATATCGCAAATGAATTTAAGTACCGCCACGAAGCCGATATTGCAATACCAGATGGAGCAATGGAAATCCAGCATGGCCATGGATTTTATACCGACAATCGTGCAGAAGATTTACATGCTTTTGAGCGGCATACTTATATACGAATACGAATCGAAGAACTTCAGACGTACAGTCAATGTTTGCGAATATTTGAATTGGCGGCAATGTTTTTCTATTATCTTGTGGTACATGACTTCTAGTTCCGATAATATTTCCACGTCGTTTTATCTGTACAAGGAAGCTTTCGAGAAGCACTCGATTTGTATGCGGCCAACTCCGGATCATTTAGATGAAGGCACCGAGATATTCGACGTGCAATATTATTTGTTGATGTTGCACTGCAATAAATCCGTTTCGTTGGAGAAAGTTCTAGATCCACTGACTCATACCATCTACGGTGCTGATTATCGACTAAGCTGGTTGCTCCTGCAGACGTTGACGGCGTTAAATGTGGGCGTTTTAAACGAAGAAGGCAGAGTGGTGGTGGCGACCACATTTTCCATACAATTAGAATCGCTGGGATTCCCCAAATGGGCCGTATTCCCACTGCTCTTCATCAAAGATCCCACGGTGAGGAGGAATCTGATCATGTCCAGCCTGCATCGTAACTTGGAATCGAAAATTGGAGACCTCACTGAGAAGGATCTGGTGAAGAAGTTGCTCGTACCGCCAGAATGGATGCACGAGATCAAAGCTTATCGCGCCCAATTACTTTCAATGCATTGGCAGAACTACCAACACCTGTCCTACACGAACTTGTGGTACGAGGCGCACAAGATCGCTATCGAACATTTGATCCCGGAATTGATCGTGAATGAGAGATTCGACCTGATAAAGAATATCCTAAGGAGTTTGAAGAAGGGTAGGAAGCACATATGCAATTGGAGCAGTCAAGGCGGGCTCCTATTGGATTTCTTCCACATCGCGAAGGGTTGCAATAAGCCAGAGATGTCCAGGAATGAAGCGCTGCACGCCCATAGCGCCCTATTGGAGATCATCACCAAATTACCATTTTATCCGATGGAGACGCCCAAGCAAATCGCGGCCGTCTCCGAGCTGTCGAAGAGGTGTTATATATTCGCGAAGAGTTTAATCCACATCATCAAACCCACCTACAGGGGCATCATTGCCGTTACGACCATGAAATTGGATCGCCTGATAATGCCGGCCGATTATATCTTCCAAGATTTGCAGAGTCTCAGTTTGAAGGCTTGATGGTACGCCCCGAATGGGTCCAAACAATCTTTTTTTAAGGCTTTATATATGTATATTACGTTTCGATGTTTTTAATAATGATAAGAGTTTCAAATAAAGATACTTATGTATTTCGAATCAAACAGATCTCGTTTTAATTTATATTTATTTAACCCTTCTCGACTTCTGAGTATACTTCAACGTCAGGCGTTGTCTAATTATTCATCAGCATGAACGAGGTATGGCCAAACGTACAGACGTATTTAACTGATCGTACTCAACGGGTGATACTATTTCGAAATTTTTCGGTGTACCGCAAGGATCGGTCCTGGGGCCTACTCTCTTTTTAATTTATTTTAGCCACCAGCATGCTCTCTCATTACAAAATTAGTTACATATATGCTGACCATGCTAGTATTATTATTACAGGAGACTCCTTAAATGATATTTACTTATTTATTTTTATTTACAATTATGAACAGGAATTAAATAAAAATGATCTTTAATTTCTATCGATGTGGCAATGTAATCTCCTTTCCAAATGTGGTATTTGTAAGTACATATCTTCAATAGTAAGATCTTTATTATATATAAAAAAAATTAAACTGAACCATTAAAAAAAACACTTATTATTATTCATTGTAATTACACCAAACTAATAATATTTCACTGCGTAGGCTTTCACGGCTGGTGTAACCATAACCAACAGCATCTTGCGGGTTTCGCCGTGTGTCAAAACTTTCACTCGACATACTGACAGCTTCTGACTGGATAACTGAACTGTTCAGTTATCCTGAAGAAGCTGTCAGTATGAACAGCGAAACGTCGAGCGAAAGTTTTGAGACACGGCGAAACCCGCAAGAAGCTGTTAGTTATAATAATATTTCAACACAGAGTGTGAAGTGAAAAGATCGCACATTTTACCAGTATACCCCGAGGTTCGATGTTGGCCCCTACTTCATTTTTTATTTTACTTTAATGATTGATAGCGTAATTCTTTGCGTTAATACATGCGGATATTGAGATATTTGTACTGAATTCGGATTAAAAATATTAAGTTGGGGTAACAAGTTTTATTGTTATAAATAATATATAAAAAAGTACTAAGTAATAAAATATATTATTTGTATATATATATATAAGGATCTATACGTATAAATTACTTCTTTTTATCTTGAATAATACAAATAAAATTTATTCCTACATTTAAATAACAACATTTCACAATGAGAATGAAAGAAACGCATTGAATACTCATTTACTGTATGATGGGTTTCATAGATTCTCTTTGAATCTTCTCGAGTTGAGGTTGCACGTCTCCTAACAGAGGCCTATCCGCCGGGTCTGCGGCCCAACACTGTTCCATCAAGTTCCAACAGGCTTGATCGAAGTGCGGAAGACATTCAGGTCGCATACCTGCAGCACGAATATTAATTATTCGATTATTCACAAAGAAAAAATAATGTAACCTTTCTTGACACTGCTCCATAGCTGTTCTTTGCTGTGGAAATGCTCGAAATGTATTGGCAATTGCACTTGCCCCGCGCAAATGTACCAAAATAGTATCCCGAAGGCGTAAACATCGACGCTAGAGTCGTAACGGCCCGACAGCAATTCCGGGGCCATGTGCACCGGCGTACCGACCACACTCCCCGACATTCATTGGCTTCTGGTATGCAGAAACCGAAGTCTGTTAACTTGGCCCTATCGTTCTCATCGAGCTGGGAATCATATTTGTTTGTTGAAGCAAATATATAATATATACAGCGTGTACGATAGGAATATGGTCATCCGATGACACACAAATGATTGATTTTGTAACTGCTCCTATTATGCTGGATTTTTGTATCATCGAGTGACTATACTTCAATCTCAATATACATACCGGGTGTCCAGCCTAAGATGCAACGGTCCATAGCCGATTTATTATTGTTTTTTTGGAAATTTTTTTTAAATAAATGTTGCCTCGAATCATATTCTACACATTTTAAAATTAGTTTCAGTAATGGCGGATAACTCTAAAATCATGGATAACTTGATTTTTTTAAATTGAATGGTACAGCAATTTTTACATAAATGGATGTAAAATTTAATTTTCTTTCCATTTTATATGAGTGTCATTGTGTCTATCTCCAAAGGTTTTGGAGATATTCACGATTTTTCAGTTTTTCATGTTAGATAGATACGTATTGTGAAGCGCCGGCCACCTTCCCCTCGCATTTCACCAGGCTTGCAACTGGCGGCAGTAATACTAGCATGTTTAGAAAGTGGCCAACAGAATACAATAAGACCACTGGAAACAAATAAAACTTGAAATTACAAAAAAAAAAAGAAAACACAACATTGCGAACTTTTTCGAGAAAGTGATGTTTTCAGACGAAGCTACCTTCCACAAGAATGGATTTGTGAATCGTCACAATTGTCATTATTAGGACACACACAAAATCCCCATCGATTTTATTGCAGCACATAGTCAGTACAGAAGGTCAGTGAACGTGTGGGTAGGTATCATTGGACAACATATCATAGGCCTATTCTTTCATAACCAACGCCTGATGGGTAGGGTTTATATGGAATTTCTTCAGAATAATTTGGGGTTCTGTCAGAAAATATTGCGTTAGCTACTCGTCAGCTGATGTGGTTCCAACACGATGGTGTTCCATCTCCCAATACTGTCGAATTTCGTCTGTTTTTGGATGTGTCTTTTTCAGACGGTTAGATTGGGCGTGGAGGACAGATGACAGATGGCCTCCGAGATCGCCAGATCTTACAAGCTGCGATTCCTTTTTATGGGGTTTCATTAAAAATGAAGTTTATGAGACGCAACCAACAACACTTAATGAAATTCTCTGTATAATGACGGCACTAACATTTAAAGTGTAATCTGTTGCGAGCAAGATGCTCGATGTGTATGCACGCCATTCATTGGACAGAGTAATGTAGTTCGAAAAATGTTCTGATTTATGGATATACCAGTAATGTTGTGTTTTATTTTATCTTTGCTATGTTCATTTCCAACGCGCTTCAGTAAATTCTACATTTTTTTTTTAATTTCAAGTTTTGTTTGTTTCCGGTGGTCCTATTGTGTAATGTTGGCCACTTTCTAAGCATGCCAGTATTATTGCAGCCCGTCCCAAGCCTGGTGAAATGCGAGGGGAAGGTGGCCGGCGCTTCGCAATACGTATCTGCCATGAAAAACTGAGAAATCGTGAATATCTCCAAAATCTTTGGAGATAGACACAATGACACTCCAAACACGTCGCAGACATTGCAAATGTCATTTTTTTTAAAAAACGTCATGTAATTCGGAAACGGTACAACTTAGCTCCAATGTATGCCTAACGAATTGTTATTTAAATTTAACAAGGAATCCAAAAATACAATAATATATAGGGTGTTCCATTTAAAATAACAAAGTTAGTATCTACTTCCGGTACAACCGGAAGTCCGCCATTACTGAAACTAATTTTAAAATGTGTAGAATATGATTGGAGGCAACATTTATTTGAAACATTTTTCCAAAAAAACAATAATAAATCGGCTATGGACCGTTGCATCTTAGGCTGGACGCCCGGTATATAAACATTTTATTTTTAATTATTTACCAAAACGTTTTTAATTTAATATTCCCTATGCACCAATCCCTGCGAATGCAGGTACCGGATTCCGTCCACCACATCAATCGCGATCTGGATACGTTTAGGCCACAGCATACCCGAGCGAAGTCCCCAATACAGATCCCTATTCATTCTTTCCATAACAAGCAGAACAGCCGAGGAGCAACCGCTGCCGTAATTGTGATCGATGACAGATCCGCGCAACTTCACAATCCGCGGATGTTCGGGGATAGTTCTGGTGTAATAGAATTCCATAGCCAGGTCGTTCCAATGCCGCTCGTCCGGGGGCACCACCGACTTCACCGCGCACGGATTCACTCCACCCCCAGGGTTCACAGGCGAATACCACGCCGTATTGTCCACGGCCGATCTCCTTTATATGCTTGGGCATGCCCCAGCGTGCCAGGTCGCACAACGACGTACTCTCCAAGGCGAATCTGGCGAACCTGGGGGCGTGTCTCTTGCGTATGGCGATCCTTTGCTCCTCGGTCTGTTCTAGTTGTCCCGATAGTTGATTTTCGATGAATTTCATCGCTGAATTGAAGGAATCGTGGGACGATTTGATGTGCTCTTGGAACTGTAACGAGGGCGTTTAAATACATACAGATAATCGCAGCTATTTGCGATAATATAGTAAGGTTTAAGGCAAGGTGAATGTTGTAATTATATCACTAAATTTTCATAATGGATGAAGGTCTTATTTCTATGGAAGCTAAAAAGAATGTTTCAACAGCACAGTCTGGGAATGAATAGTTATTTCTTGAGAAAAGAATACGTTTTTTAGAGATCAGAAAAATATAAGGTCAATTCATTAGATCAGTGGTTCTCAAACTGTGGTAATTTTTAGGGGGTACGCGGCCGGACAACAATAAAATAAAACAACCCGGGACACGTATGGACACGTTGACGTGCGCGCGCCACTAAGGGCTTAGTCATCAGAGTGGGGCTGTGTGGCCCGGCCAATCACTCGTGTCACTGCACTGCAGTAGCATTGCCTGTTATTACAAGCTCGCTCTCAGTATTGTGTTATTTTTGTGGTGTGTTGTGTTATTCTGCGGACACTCAATCCTGTTGAAACACGTTTACGGACATCTGTTTGAAAACTGAGTCAGGTACCACGTAAGTGAATTTTACAATAAAAATTAACAATGGATAAATGGCTCCTAAAGAAAAGGCCTCATGAAGATCTGCATCAAAATTCTGGGCCATCAACTTCACAAAATGAAAGTAGACCTGAACGTCTTGTTACTAATGAGCAGCTCAAGGAAAAAAATAAAAAAACCCGAAAAACTGGCAAATGAATATAAAAAGTAAAAAGAGAAAATATGACGAGTTGTTACTTAAAATTAGGTTTTACTTGGACTGGAAACTCAGACGAGCCTAATCCACAATGCGTTGTTTGTTTAGAAATTTTATCAAACAATTCTATGAAACCTCTCTTTTAAAACGCCATTTTGAAAGCAAACATGAGAACTTAGTCAAAAAGGAGTTACGGTACTTTGAACGTCTTTTGGAAGATTTGAAAAGTAGGAAAAACACGATAAAACACTTTCTGGTGCAGAACAAAATGAAAGTGCTCTAAAAGCTTCTTACAAAGTTAGTCATTTAATTGCGAAGTCTGGTAAAAACCATACTATTGGCGAAAACCTAATCCTCCCTGCCGCAGCAGAAATTGTTTCTTTGTATGTTTGGAGAGACGAGGCAAAAAGAATTACAGCAATTCCATTATCAAATGATACAGTTTCAAGGAGAATTAGTGATATGGCGTATGACACAAAAGAACAACTTGTTGGAGCAATTCGTGCTAGTCCCTTGCTTTGGTATACAACTCGATGAAACCACGGATGTCGCTGGCCTAGCCCAACTGATCGTTTTTGTACGTGGAATTTTGCAAGATCAAATATTTGAAGAAATTTTATTTTGTAAGACACTTAAAACATCGACAAAAGGTGAGGATATTTTCAATTTGTTAGATTCTTTTTTTCCGAAAACCAGCTCGAGTGGAAAAACTGTGTGTCAGTGTGTATGGATGGTGCTAAGGCTATGAGCGGTCACATCACAGGGCTGGTAGGCCATATTAAAACGGTTTCAACTGAGTGTAAGTTCACTCATTGTGTCCTTCACCGAGAGGCTTTGGTGGCTAAGCACCTCCCTGATGAACTTAAAGATGTCCTTGATCAGAGTGTGAAAATTGTGAACTTCATAAAAACTAGGCCCCTAAAATCTCGTTACTTTAAAATTCTATGCCAGGATATGGGGAGCCTCCATGAGAACTTATTGCTACATACTGAGGTACGATGCTTTCTCGGGGAAATGTTTTGTCCCGTGTATTTGAACTCCACAAAGAATTACGTATTTTTTTACGAACACAAATCCCATCTGTCTTCTGTACTTACTGATTTTGATTGGCTTTTGAAGTTGGCTTATTTAAGTGATATTTTTTGGAAAACTCAACATCTGGAATTTATCCATGCAAGGCAGTGTTTCTGATATTTTTAATATAGAAAAGAAACTGATGCAATGGTAAAAAAAGATCATTCTCTGGAAAAACAAATAGAAAATAACAACTGCGAGCTGTTTGAAAGATTACTTACATTTTTGCAAGATAATGAGAAAAACATATCTGATTTCACTGAACTCAAGACTCAAATGGGCCAGCATTGAATGCATTGAAGATCGCATAAGAGAGTACTTTCCACCTTTGGAGAAAAAGTATAACTGGATACGTGACCCCTTTAATGGTGATGCTATGGACACTAACCTGACTATCTTTCAAAGGAACACCTCATTGAAGTATCATTGATCCCACGTTGAAAAACAAATATTTGACTGCTGGTACTACATTGTTAGATTTCTGGATCGGTATTGGGAAGGAATACAAAGAACTGTCAAGCACTGCTGTTAAATTTCTTGTTGGGTTTTCCACCACTTATTTATGTGAAAGGGTTTCTCAAGTTTAACCTATCTTAAAAATAAATCTAGAAACAAATTAAATGTTGAAGATGATTTAAGATTGTATTTAACCAAGTTAGAACCCAATTTTGATAAACTGTGCAAAGGGAAACAAGCTCACCCTTCTCACTAATCTCTTTGAAAGTAGCGCTTTTTGTTCTTTAAATTTGTGTGTGTTTGTTTTTAATGTAATAAAATGTTTTGTAAACAATATCTCTTTGTTTTTATTTAAACATGACGCGTAATTCAGTTTCAAAGGTTAACACTATACTTCTATGCTACATAGAAGGCTTTAAGATTTGTTTAATATTTTAATTATAGTTTACTTAGTACCGGTAACTGAGAAGGGGTACCTAAAATGTTTTGTGGGTAAAAAGGGGTACAGTGTCTAAATAAGTTTGAGAACCACTGCATTAGATGTTCAATATTTAAAAATGTGGAACTTTTTTGTCATTCAAAAAGCAGTTTATCTTTCTTAAAGAAGTTCTGAAATTTGTAATTGTTCGAACTGCAATGAAAGCACTTAAACGCATACAGAGAATCACAGTTACACGCGATAACATTTAAGGCAAGATAAATGTTTTAAAATTAAACACCCGAAAAATTAGATTAGAAGTTAAACTGCATACTTTTCTCCATATATAATAATGCGTTAGAAATCGATGAGAATCCCTTCCCCATTGCTGGTTGCCTGTCAATATGAATTTCCCTCAGTTTTTCTTTAAGGTGTAGATCATTCCAGTACATTTCACAGCCCTTAAGCTGTTCTGACAGTCTGTTATATATGAAAATTATAATAATTTTAATTGCAAATCAATTCTCACCTGTTGCGAAATGGTTTTGGCTAATCTAGACGCGCTAAGGAATCCAATAGTTCGACTGCCACCTTGCGTTTGCCACTGTTTATCGAATTGCGGCTGCGTGCATGCGGGCCATTTCAATAAAACTGTATACGAATTTGCGTAGACGATCGATTAGAGATTGCACTGAGAATGATGACGTGGTTTTTTAAGTCGACGTTATAAGCGGCGTTAACGATTGCCTCACGGCGTCTGACGCAGATAGGCTTCCTTCCAGATCCGAACAGTTTCGCTCCAGAGCTTCTAGGCATCTCTGCAGCTTGCCGGTGAAGCTCTCTTGGAGACAGCTAACTGATTGTATGAGTTGCATCGCAACAGAGGTACTCAACTTCCTCAGGACCAGTTGGTGTATCTCCATGGTGACTACCTTGGCCGATCGCGGATATTGGCTGGGTTCATTGTCTAAATCGGTGGTGGGGATATATTTTAAAATAGTTAATATTATAAGAGAAAACAAAATTAATATTGCACCTCTGTAACTGTACCCGTCTAATACGTCGGCGACATTGTTGCGCATATTTTGCAAAGTCGCTTGGATGATCCTGGTTATTTCCTCTTGCTTCTTCACGGCGATATCTATGAGGGAGTTGTACAGTTTCAATTCGACGTCTTGGGCGTAATTGATGCGTTTTGGTGTTATTTGAATCTCGCGCGCCATATCGAATGCGCATAAAATAAATATCCGTAAGCACACATTGTGTACCTGCAAGTATTAGGTTATTTAGAAGCAACGTTGAGCAGGATAACAAGATGTGAATCTGCTCTCAAGTGAAATTAAGCGCCGCCTTCTTTCTTCTTCTATCTAAAATTTAACAAGTGCCTGTCTTAAATTGGGTAAAACCGAATTGATTCACCATCCAACTAACTTTGTCAATTTATGCTTTGTAAATGTAACGTCAGTTTTCAAAAAAAAAGCGATAGCTCAATACCAGATAATTATAGATCTGTAATAATAGTCCTAATCCCTCTCAAAGCTACCGGAAAAAAAGCGTTTATAAGTAGGCTCATGAGATATTTAGATAAGGTAAAAGTATTAATTCATTCAAAGGCAAATCGAATATAACTGCTTTGATAGAGATGGTTTACGAATATTACGGATGAACTTGAAGTAAATTGTCACCTGAACCTGACTGTATGTCACATGGAATATTACTTAATAAATTGCAACTTTATGCCATAATTATTATTTGTATATAAGAATTTTTTGGAAAATAGATCTCAATATATAGATAATGACAATGAAATCTCATCGATAAAAGATGTAAATTATGGGATGCCGCAAGTCTCAGTCTTGGGGCCATTCTTTTTATTTTGTATTTGAATCACGTTATTAATCATATTACCGATGAAAATATTGCATATGCTGATGATACTACAATTTTAATGACTAATAAATGCAGGAAAACCTTAAATGGAACGAGCCAAAATTCTTTATACGGGGCTACAAATATATTTTGCCGGTCACAAACTATGTTTAAACAAAAAGAAAACCCAAAGCTTAAACTTTAATCTAAATTCTATATTTTGAAGACCGTTTTCTAGGTACTATATATATATTAAAAAAACAAATAACATGCCTTTTTTTTCGTTTTAAAACAATGTATTTCTTTTTCATAGTTTTAAAATTTGTTTCAAAATGTTATTTGAAAACTCTGAAAATAGCCGAGGTAATCATTTAGGATGACGTTAATGAAGAGATGAATAGAAACAAGGCAGGCTGTAAACAATAAATTATTACTTAATTTCGCTAGCACGGTAGATTCACCTCGCATTATCCCGCTTGAGCATTTTTCACTTTTTGTAATCTACAATACGAACTTCGCTCAGCAACGCGGACATCCTAAGCAGATTCGCCTTGAGAACTTCTTGTATGTACGGCGAGAACTTTTCCGGCAAATCGAAATAATTTAAAATATTATTCTCGACGTTGCATTCAGTACAAAACGACCTCCGTTTCTGCCTGATATCCGAGCAGATATCGTTCATGTACCCTGAAATAATTGTTATTGATTTCATTCAATTATTGCCTTTTTACCCCATCCACCTAATCGCGTAAGCTGGCTGCGCAGCTGCGAT
>RXPK01004992.1:0-28163 GCA_004143645.1 Protaetia brevitarsis | reverse complement strand
CCCCCCACCCGCCGCTGTTATGTTACTCAAGTTCATGCTTGCTTTCAATGAAGTTTATGTCTAGAGTAAAGCTTAGGTATTTAACAGTTGTCTCCTAATCTTATGTTTTGTCTATTTAACTTTTATGTGTCTTAGAGTGCATACTTGTAATGACACATTTAGGTAGTCTTAGGAATTAACTGTAAGTCCTCCCAATTAACACTTCTTCTAGTGAAGTTGAGTCGTCTTTCGACTACGTAGAATATCATCATTTTCAATTTGCTTCTCTTGGGTACATGTCAATACATCTAACATACCTGGTAAGGTACGGCCTGAGATCAGTCAAGCCATGTAACGACATACATCAGCGAGGTCACGCATCGTACCCCCTTGTCATTCTTATGCTCTTTTAGGCGGTGTTGTCAAAAGCGCCTTCTATATCTAGAAAATGCAGACTGTGGTTCCCCTTATTTGTCAGTGCATTTTGGATTCGTCCGTCAACTCCACAACTCCAATCTCAGTTGACTTTGCCCGTTGATAGACGTGCTGACAATGCTCAAGATCGTGTCTTATGTAATTATCTAGTCTTTTTTAAACTGTTTTCAAAAAGAATACTGTGAGCGCTGACAAGCCTGTGAGATCTGGGATGGGGTAAGCGGTCCTTGTTTTCCTAACCCTTTTGGTAGAAAGGTGTGGCTTTGACCCTATCTCTAAACATCTCTGCAATATAAGCAAGCATTACAGACTGTTGCAATTGGCATTTATTTGAATAAAATAAGATTTTCTTTCTGTCCGCAAAAAGACCTAAAACCAAATGCCCTCCAGCAATAGCTGTAATTCAACTGTTTGCAGTTTCAAGAATGCACCAGCATTAAAAATAAATTAAAAAAACCGTTGGACAGGAAAAACGAAATTCAAGTTCTTCTTATGCATTGTATCAATGTAATTGTTAATATTGATCGTAAATAACTTATTATGTTTTACAATAAATACATGTTCAATTCATTGTAATGCATGTTTAAAATTTATTATATTATTTTAGTGTCTGGTGATTAGTTTTAGTACTAAAGACAGCAACACATAACACTATTAGTGCCAACCAAGGTGCATCTAAAGGTTGAGGTTAAATGTCGATCGGTGCAAAAAGATATATTATGTCTCCCTGTTTACGATATACTTTACTGTAAAATTTGCTTATTCTCTTTGTTAAGGGTTTAAAATAGCGATTTCGTTAATAGTATGAGCGTAAGTAATTGCTATGGCTCCAATACCTATAAAACCAGCATCCGCATACATATTAGCATACTTCGTTTGGTACCCGGCTATACATAAGTCGTTCATTTTAAACGGCACGTCCTTTTCTTACACTTCGTGTATAGACTTGGCGGTTGACTCAAGCGTTAAAATATGACATTACAAAACCTTACAAAATAGAATCTGGAGCACTAGTTTTTTTTAACATACTCTTGAAAACGGAAGCATACCGACATGAAAATAAAAGCTTTCATTATACACAACGCAGGAATTTTAGTCGTTATACAGTATTTAGCTGCCCAAATAACTGCGTGATAACTTAACTATACTGACAATCCAGCGGTAGATAGTAGTGAAATAGGTAGGTACTTATCATTGTCATCTATACGTGCAGGGACTCAACTATACGGAAAATATCAATAATTGTATAAAGCATATAAGCGTATGTATGTATTTAGATATGTAAAGCATGTATATACTTAACTTTGTATACACATTGTACCGGGTTCGTCATTTTATTTTAAACAGTACTTATTTATACTATATGATCGATTAAATCTTACGATCTAGCAAGTCATGATGTTATTTATTAAAAATATCATGTGTGCTGTATTGGTTTATTGACACTCAAAAACGTTTACAATAAATCATAAAACTTTTATTATCGAATTATACAATAGAAATGGTGTGAAATTAGAAAATGAAGAATGGTTGTATATATACTACTTTGCTCGATGATTCATAGCAGAATTCCAAAATTTTCCAATAGCATTATGACAGTTTGCGTCAATTGATACAAGAATCAGTGAGAAAATTCAGTTCGTTTAATAATGAACTGCGCATGTCGAGTGTGATTCACTTCTACTCCAATCTAGGTCGAGATAAACAGCGCTGGTGGACACCATACAAAGGAAAAAGAAAAGTATCTCTACAATCTGCTGACGGTCTTCTAAATAGAACTTAAATAATTTCAAAGGTACACCTCTCACACCGTAGTGTTTGTTTGTTTTTTTTATAAGAATATTATCTAGTTAATAAACAGTCTTCCGATTTTTTGTATTGCCACGAAATGACTGAAAAATAACCTCAAATTTGTAAAAATACCTAGTCTTGTTGTCACTACTTGCTGAGCAATACCAAGTAGATATTTCTAATTTAATTAATGTGATTGTAGCAGCGACAGAAGGGATACTTCATTCTTTACTAATGACTCCTCTAACAATTATTGATGAAATAAGGAAAATTTCAACTCACATCTGACCGTGATGTAAAATTCCTTTAAATCTAAATTATGAATCAGCAGCTAGTATAACATAAAGTGATAAAATTAAAATATTTTTGCAACTAGTAATAAATTGGTATGATATTGTCACTGGCTCTTTCATTCAAATCGAACCATATATACTCTACGGCCGTCACTTCAGTCCCCTGTTGAGACTCCGTCAGAATAAATTTATGACAATTAAGCCGACCGCTTTTTCCGCAAATAAGTGTCTCTCGATTCATTCGAGAAAAAAAAAAGAAATTATTCAAACTGTTCTGATGCGAGAAAAAGATTGACGTTGCTAAGACGGAAGATTCCGCCATCTACATTAACATCATTTCTATATAGAGAAAGGATTTCATTCAACAACATCTATGAACAGTGTAATTAAAAGACAAAAACTGAGAATTCCCAGAGTTGAAAAAGCTGTAGGAAATGGTTTTCTCAATGTCGACAATGCGAAAATGCGCCGGTGAGTGGTGTAGCAATGAGAAAAAAACTAAAATTTATGCTGCAAAATTGGGTATCCGAGATTATTAGAGCAAGGTGAACGATGCCGTTTGATCGGTTCAAAAGAGGAATAATATAACTTTTTCGAAAATTCGTGGGAGGAAATGCGAGTGCCGATATCATAGTGTGGCATCGAATGGCAAGCAGAAAATTAGTTTAATTATAAGGGCATATGAAGCTAAAAATGTGTTCAACGCTGATGAAACCGGTTCGCTTCATAATTTTCTTTCAGATCGCATAATGGTGTTTCAAAATGAAAATAGTCGTGGTCGGAAAGAACAGTAAGGAGAGGCATAATATACTGTTTTGTGCAAATATGGACGGGTCTGAAAAATTGAAACCTCTAACGATTGGTAAGTCTGCAAAACTACGATGTTTCAAGAACGTGCAGTCATTTTCAATGACTGCACATTCTTGATCATTCCAACAAGAAAGCCTGGATGACAACTGACTTATTTGTTGAATGGCTACAGCTATCGAATAGTGATATAAAAAGACAAAAGCGTAAAATATTGCTGTTTGTTGATAACTGTACAGCTCACAAGAATATTCCAATGCTTAACCCTGTAAAAGTTGAGTTCTTACCAGCCAACACAACATCTATGTTGCAACCTCTTGATCAAGAAATAATAAAAAAAATTAAAATTTTACCGCAAGAAAGTTGTTTCTCAACTCTTGGATAGTACTGAAGATCAAAGTGAGCACAAAATAACACTCCTTTCAGCGATGAACATTGCACACAAAGCTTGAAAGAATATTACTCAATCCGCAATCCAAAATTGTTTCCGAGCTTGTGGTTTCATCATTCCAAACAACCAAAATGAAGATGCTGTGAATCATTCATCAGTTGATGCGAATCCAATTCAATAGAATCGTCTCCTTGAAAATGAAGAAAATAATGTCACGTTTGACGATTTCGTCCATTTCGACGGCGACGTAGCGGTTGCAGGAATATTAACGGACGACGATATTGTGTGTACACTAGCGGAAGAAGCTAATGAAGACGAAGATGAAAATGAAGAAGAGTTGCCCGCTATCACGTTTAAAGAGTCGCAGAAACAATATGTGATAAAATACAAAGTCTATTGACCAAAAAGTCCGATATAAATGACGATGTATTTTCAGCTTTTGCCTTCTGTTTATGCAGTTATCAGCAGGATGTGTAAAAAAACCGGTGACAACGGCACAGCAAGAGACTTACCTGGATTGTCACAATGTCAGCTAACAACCATGGTATCTGGATCACTCCACGGAATGAGGCAGCTCCTGTCGAAGCCAGAGTTAAAGATCTAGGCATGACTCGAATTGAAGTGAGGATAGTCACTATGGTCAACTTCACAACCTTTCCTAGCTGGGAACGGAAATAATCAACCAACAGCCAACCAAGGGAATTGAAGGAGCAAGGATGATATAACTATCGACCTGGATGGGGAAGGTGCAGACAGCAACGATGTACGAACATGGGGAAGAATAAATGAAATCGTAGAACCATCACTGTCATTTTTGTTTGTAAATCTCTTTTTCTTTTGATTGCTTTTTTTTGTTTTCAAATTTGAGTCTTAATTTTGGCATTCTTGAAACCTTTCTTCAAAATTGTATATAATGGAACCTTGGTGGCAGTTATCCAGTTATTAAAGTTAAATTGTTTAGACACAATGTTTTCAAAGGGAAGAGTAGTGCCAGTGATCTTCAAAGCTAAGTATTAAAATAGGCATTTATAGTTTCCTCTAATCTGGAGTTTTTTTTTTCAAAATTTTCATTATTTCTTGTACGACGGCAAACATCTACAAACGTAGTTACAAAAATAGTTTGTCAATTCCGATGCAGTTCTATAGATTCTCTCCTTGTATTTATTATTTTTTTCGTAAATAGATGATATTTCTTTTTTTTTTGGTTGAAAAGTGTTAATATTACATTATTTGCATATTACATATTTACAGATTGAGAGCTAACAAAAAACTAATTAGTGTTTAATCATGGAATATCATTTCTACAGCCTCTTTCTTCTGTAATTAATAAATCCTAACCTTATTGAAGTAAAATGAGCCACTAATTACTTAAATTACTCCCATGTGATATATTTTAAAACAGAAGATGAAGCCAAAAATATTATAATATATGTACAGAGTTTTCTGTTAAGAAAATTGAAGCTATTCTAATAGTTGTCAAATTTTTATTCAGTAGAGCTGAAATACTACAATTTTTACCAAAAAAAATGCTTGTATCTGTAATAATATTTGAAATAAGTTATGGTCAAAATAAAATAAAAAACCCTGTACGTAGGTAACTCCTTAGAAAAAAAAAACTCATTATTCACAGTGAACCTTCACTTCTTAAGTTTTTTTTTTTTTTTTAATGTGAGACGTGTAAATGTTTACTCTTTCTTAACTATGTACGGCGTTCAGGGCATTGGTATATTACGTGCAGCACTAGAAAATATAATGGCGTCATTGAAAAACGATTGCACGCGTTGCCGGTAAATTGTTTACTTTCAAGGTGCCGGATTTACAAGAGATGTGTGCTTGGATAGTTGTTAGAACCTTAATGTGCAAATAGGTTCTCCTTTTCTTTGTACAACGATGTTTGTTTTAGAAGAATAAATAGAAAAATGAGTATTATATGGCGTGAAATCAAATTCAATCGACGCCTAGGCGAGCCCAAACGATTTAGTATTTATTGTATCTAAAATTGTGTTGGTAAAAAAAAATCTATTTATGAGTTCAAGTGGCTTCCGAGATATTATGAAGTAATAAGTGGTTGAAAATGGCCAGAAAAGCTCTTGCTCAATGGATGACAATAAATGCTCTTGTTTGTTTAAAATTACAAGAAGTTCTTAATCGCAGTAACTCTTATTTGAGTTTCCAGCAAAATTCTTCGTTTAAGCAAAGTGAATGTAATATTAAAACCATGAAACTCAGGATGAATGAAATTTATTCACTCAAAATTTGAGATGAATGACAAAAAATTGCCATTGAGTAAATTCATAGCTAATTAAACATAAACCTTATCTATTCATTATTCAAGAAGGCCAATTTAATTACGAGTATATTTAGAGGAAAATAATAAATACTTAATGTGGATACAATTTGTAAAAAATATGTTCATCATGTTTCTAATTATCCCAGAATGGTGAATATGATTTAAGAATAAACATTTAGGGGTACCCATTTGGAATGAAATAAATTCCATTTATTCGTTTTTTGAGAACGGTAAATAAAATTTGGAAAAATAAATTTGAAAATATTTCCCTAACAGCCAGAAATATTACATAGATATTTTTAAAAATATATTTTATAAATATTTTTCGTGAGAGGTTTTTGAATATATTTTTCATATTTTTTTCTAAATTTAGATAAAATATTCAATTAAAATATTTATTCCATATTTTAGAATTAATGTAAGCGCAATATTTTTTTTCTAAAATATTTGTAAAATATTTATATGAAAATTGAGATTTTTTATGCAATCTATCTAATTTGTCAAAATGAACTAAATTGTTCTTGGTTATTTAAAAGTTGAAACATACATAAAGTTGTCTAAAAGGCAAGAACTTGTTTTTTCACACTCGCCATACAAGTTAATAATCGATAATTCTGGCATCTTTTAGGCATACTGAAAGTTTGTCAAATTAATCACTATTTTTTAATTGAAGTGTTCTAAATAAAAAACAAACGTATTTATTATCATTTTATTTGAATAAGCCAATAAAAATGAAAAATACTCATTTTTAAGTCTAGCCTTGACTGGTGCCAGGTACAATGGCTTTTTTCATATCTTCGGTAGTGGCGCTCTCATGGCGTTTCCTTGTGGCCTGTAAAACAATGCCAATTGTATTAGATCATACCATGAATAAAACATCGTACAACATTATCAACACCTACTAATACATTTGGAGCATTTACAATAATTGAAGTGGTAGCTACATTCTAATACTTACGATATTTATTTTTACTTTATTTCATAATATTTGAAAACATTCTACGTACAAACAATAAAACAACACAACGTATTCTAACCTCTATTTGAGGTTATGACGCTTATCTACCGAAACGAATGTCTTAAGCAAATCAGCTAGCAATTTATCTGGTAGATGCAGTACATATACGATGCATAAAATTCCTACAATTATATTATTAAACGATTTCTGTACATAGCGATATTGAGCATTCCAATTATCTTATAAATGCTATGACATGTTCAAAGTTTTGCTTACCTCGTAGTCACCACAAAAACTAAAACACAGCCCGCAACAATTAATTACACAGTTAAACCTAATCTGCCCTAATCGTATACTATTATAAACTATAACATGTAACGGACAAACGAATGAAAACGTTGATGATACGCACGTGCGCGTATGCATTCTATGTACCTAATCCATAGACGCATAAACAATACTAAATCATATAACACCGGCACCGGCCGTAATGAATAGAGGTGTTGTGTTGACGTTCGCAACTTACAAATATTACAAATAATATAATACAAAACGCAGATATATTAATAGAAAAGTTACAGCTCTCAACTTAGATACTAATTAAATCATATTAGATATATATTATCTAATTTAATCTTTAAACTATCATTTTAAATAGGTACATACCTACTTAATATGTATGCATATTTTACCCATTTTATATTATTCGTCAAATGTACAAAAGCAAAAATTCAATCTTTTTTTTTATATGGAATAAATATGTACAGAAATACAAATCAAAATATTCTTGCAGAGTTATGAAAAATATATTGAGAAAACATTTGCAATAAAATATTATTTATGCTACATAACATATATATTTTTTAAATGTTTTCCTAATACATTTTCTATAATATATTTTATGCATATTATATTAATATAACTATAATTCATGAAAGATTTAATATTTTTTAAATATTTATAAAATATGAAATAAATATAGTTGGTCACTGGGGTTATAATAAACCAGTAAGCAATTATTATACAGTAAAACTTCTTGCTATGGTTGAAGAATAGTATCATTAATAAAATATGAATAATAAATATTTAATTGATTATTTACAGCAATTAAAAAACTTTCAATTGATTATTCAATTATCAAATGTTGGTGACTATTTGAAAACTAAATAATATAGAAAGAAAAAATATTGCGTTATTTTTTGTTATTTCAGATGAAATTATTTGTCAATAAATTGTATATTTGAATAAAATTATCTAGATAAATAATTATTCAAATATAGGTAAGCATTTTCTAGGATTTGAGAAACTGTTGCATTATTTCAAACAAAACATATTTATCAATAAATGATTAATTTCAATTATAAGAATAAATAATAAATATTTAGATAAATAATTACTAAAATATTGATGAGCTATGCGCAAAGTACAAGAAAATATTATAGGAAGAAGTCAGTGCCACTCCAAACAATAAAAACGAAAATTAGATAAAACTCTTCTATTGTCAGATTAACCCCAGTTAGTCGCATTCAAGGGTTAGTCAGAAGATGGACCAAGGGGGGCCTCCACGATCGTCAGATATGCCTACCTAATGCCCTTTCACAGACAGGACACCGCTCAGGCGAACAGGCGCCTTATCTGATTACCGTTTTGATTAATGGTAATTCATTTGTTTTACCGGTCACTGGATTGAGTTATTACTATTGTATCTATCCATTTCTATTGGTCTGGATAAAAGGGAAGTCAAGTTTCTGTTTATACTGAAGTTAAATATTCTTTTATTCTAGGATTTGAATTATATATAATTTTTTTTTTGTTGCAAACGTCAAATTACCTCATATAAATTGTATATACCCACCTTTAGCTATTTTGCATAGCAACTAGCAGAACAAACATTAGATTTACATACGCAAACAATTAAATCGTTTACGGTTTTATATGAAAAAAAATCAACAACACCGTTTTGCAGCGCGAGTGCTTAAGAGTATCTTAGACGAACAAACATCATTTACCAATCCAAAACTGTTTAGAAGATAAATGACTGCAAAGTGAGCAGTTGTACACAGTCAACAGTCGAACATGTCGTACCTTTATTGATTAATGGATTTTAGCAAATTAATAGTGAGTGAATAGTATTATATCCCAATGATAAAGCTATAAAAAAAACACGTATAAGTAGAGAAAGAAAAAAAATACACTCAGTTAGTTATACGTACCTCACATCTGACTGTGTAAATATATGCGAATGATCTTTGCGGATTGTTTGAGTGATACTTGATAGGAATTATAGGTGTAAAAAAGGATTTATATTTTGAATTATTGTAATGGTAATTCTTAATTACATCTTCGGATATTTTTTTTTTTATAAGAATCATTGAAGTAATCTCTGTATCCATTTTCAAAATTAAATAAAATGTGAAAATTTTTTAAAAATCCTTTTTACCTCTTTATTAGTTTGGTTATTAATTTATTTTACAAATAATTTCAGCTAGTTAGGACATTCTCAGTTAGAATGGTCCTTCGGTGTCAGTTGAAAGGATAAATGTTATTCTTTTGTTATGTAGTTAGCTAAAATGACAAACTTAGCAAGTAATATTTAAACAATCAAAAATTGAAAAATTTGAAGAAAGAGTAAAGTTAATATGAAAAAGTGAAAAAAATATTACAACAAAGAGAGGAACAATATGTCTGCGGTTTGAGGATTAACAATTTTTCACTTTTTGTTCATATTTTTCTACGTCGTACGCAATTTTTAAAATTTTTAATTGATGAATATTCTTAACTTTAGCCATTTTAATTCAAAAATTTGAAGTTTACTCCATAACCTAAGAATATAGCATTACGATTGATCCAGCTGAGATCCCAGTAGCCAACTATATTTCATATTTTCATATTTCAAAAATATTTAGAAAATATTAAATCTTTCTTGAATATTTGTTATATTAACGTGACATATATAAAATATATTATAGAAAATATATTAGGAATACGTTTTACAAATATATATGTTATGTAGCATTAATTATATTTTATTGCAAATGATTTCTCAATATATTTTTCTTAACTCTGCAAGAATATTTTGCTTTGCATTTCTGTAAATTTCATATAAAAAAAATAAAGGTTTAATTTTTGCTTTTGTACATTTCGTACGTAGGAGTAATAATATAAATTGGATAAATTATACATACATATTAAGTACCCATTTAAAATGATTAGTTTAAAGACTAATTTAGATAATATACAGAGTGATTCTCAATATATGCGACAAACTTTAAGCGCTGATTCCTGGGGTTATTTTAATCATAAAAGTTCATAAGAATATATGTCCAAAATCGCTTAGTTCTAAAGTTGTACAATGTTTAATAGTAAGTTAACATAATTAATGTTTTTATTATAAATTAACAAAATAATTAGTAAAACAAAATTAACTTATACTAACTGTTGAAAATGATCGCCCCCAACTGCAATACAAGCTTCTATCCTCCGTCGTATTGACTGGCGAGTCCGTTCTAAGATACCAGGGGTATTTCGAATTGTTTGAAAAGCTGCGATAATACGATTTCTCAGTTCATCGACATTTTCAATGGGAGTCGTATAAACTAATGATTTAAGGTAACCCCAGAGAAAAAAGTCCAAAGAATTTAAGTCTGGAGACCGAAGAGGCCACGGTTGTGGACCTCCCCGTCCTATCCACCAATCTGGATACGTATTGTCCAAAAACTCGCGAGCAACTAAACTAAAATGCGCTGGAGCACCGTCATGCATAAAATACATTTGTAATCTTAATTGCAACGGAACTTCTTCCAGCAGTGGTAGTAGCTCCTCGTCAAGAAAATTGCGGTATACCTCGCCATTTAACCGCATCGGTAAAAAATGTGGACCTATCAAGTGATCTCCAACAATTCCGGCCCACACATTGACAGAGAATTGATGTTGATGACGAGCATTCACTAGTTCCTGCGGATTTTCTTCGGCCCATATGTGTTTATAACGAAAATTAATAATCGCGTTTCTAGAGAAAGTAGCCTCGTCGGTGAAGAATATTTGAGCCAAATAGTCAGGATTTTGTGCGATTTTGTGTTGCATCCATTGACAAAAAGTCACTCTTTGCGGAAAATCTTCCGGCAAAAGTGCCTGCACCCGTTGAATGTGATATGGATACAAAAGTTGATGTTTCAATATTCTCCAAACTATGGCCTGATAAATGTTTAAAGCAAACGCAATTTTTCTGGTGCTTGTAGTAGGATGTTCCTCAATTTCATTTAGTACCATTTCTTCAACTTGTGAAGTTCTCACTGTAGATGGGTGCCCGTTATCAGTCGTCCGTTTTTTTAAATTTCCCGTTTCACTAAGACGTTGGTAAAGACGGGCAAATATCGAATGATGCGGGATGATACGGTTCGGGTATCGTTCTTCATAAAGACGTCTAGCAGCACGCGAATTTCCATTGGCAAGACCGTAAACGAAATGCATATCACACATCTCAGCATTCGTTTAATTCATTTTAGAAAACAGAAACTGGCAATGAACGGAATGAATACTCTGACAACTATTGACAAATATTGAAATGACAAATAAACAATTCCCTCTCAACACAATAGTTTTTGAAGAACCAACTGTGATATTATATCGTGTTAGTCATAGTTCATAATTTATTATTAAACATTCAATAACTTTAAAACCAAACCGTTTTGGACATATACTCATATTATGAACTTTTATGATCAAAATAACCTCAGGAATCAGCTCTTAAAGTTTGTCGCTTATATTGAGAATCTCCCTGTATATAACAAATATCTTAAAAAATATATTTGTTAAAATATAATACTTTTAAAAGTAAAGTAGTAATCGAATTTTTGTTAGGAAAAAAAAACAGAAATGCTGAATTTTTCTTTGTAATTTTACTTCTAAACAAGGAAAACTTATATGGAAATTATCACTACTTCAGAAATTTTACTTGTGAGTGTATTCCAGACAACATGAAAAAAATCTTGGAAAAAATACCTATGTAGTGTTTTATGTATAGTATTACTTCTAAAAGTAAAATATCTGTACAATTTTAGGGACACGAAATTGTCCCAAATTCATATATTAGGAGTTTTATTAAGAATTTTTTAGTATGTACGATTCGATGTGCAACATATGGCGGTAAACCTATTTTTTCTAAATAGAATAGTTTCCTATAAAAAGAAATTAGAGGACAGCTTGCTTAGGGCATATTTTTCTGATACCATGGAGTCAAGGGGTAAAATACTCCTGTAGTATAGGTATACCATCTTATGAGCTGATACATAACTTTTTATCGAGAATCTCTTCTGGAAGCTATTCCACCATGATAGACTTCAATAAAACCAAAAGACAAAAATTAATTCTAAAGAGTAAAGTAAAAATGCGCGTGGAATTCCATCATTCCGACATCTCTCTCAATTATTCCTATTATAAACAGCCAATACATTCCACGACTATACAGATGTTGCACATAACATATCACATTTTATATACGCCGATATATAAATATATGAATGCCTCAACTCGAATATCTCTCCCCATGAGAGACTACTAGTCCAAACGGCTGACCTTCGAAATATCAAAACTTCACAATGAGAAAGGCGCATCATCGCAGCAGCGTACAACACACACACAACACGTTCTACGTGCGCGCTAGTCCCTTGTATATACCTGTTCTCTTTCACGCTATCCAGCCCCGATGTGTGTATGTAGTACCTTTTCATTCCCATTGAACCGTCCAACAGGCCAGCTAGAGTCATCTAGCGTCACTCTGGGACGACACGACCGACTTCCATCTCGTTCTAACTTTAGCGTCGATAAGCGGTAGTTGTAAAAATATCTCCTTCTATCAAAATATGTCAAGTATTTCGCTCTGTCTCTTTCTATATACGGCTGTCTGAGCCCCGTTGTGTGGAAGCGGATTCAAGAACTGCGTGCTAGGCTGGAAGTACTTTAGTCTGCTTGAGCGAATCGTGGAGTGTGGACGTGCTCTCGATCGTTTGAAGACTATTACTTACGAGACGTTTCGGTGCTTATTTAGTGGGTTTATTATATAACCGTTGTGGATTATAACAAAAAGCTTTTGCTCGCGAAAAGACTATTTTGTTGTGAATTAGTGAAAGACTTATTTTAAAATTGTTACACCACAATGTGCGTATTTGACAATAAATAAGACGAACAGTAGAATTGGATTTGCCCAGAAGAAATATTGTTGGATATTACCCCCAAATTGGCGCTGATAAATTCTTTGGAAGATTTTATCAAAAGCCTAAAACCCAACATCAAAATATTTCCACGACCAAATGTTCCAAAACTCCAGAAAGGTTTCAAAACATTGAAGACGACCAACAGGCAATTAGGGAGAGCAAAATTTTGCTAAGTGCACAATTGATGCGCGCAAAAATGATCCCCTACAATCAATTCAGCGATGAAGATCACAAGAAAAGCTTACCACCGATTTGGTATGAAGACAAGCAATCCGCCAGGTTGAAACCAGTATATCGTAATTTGTGTTTACTGAGTGTGATATTCGCATTTTCGATTGGATTATTCGTGGGGATCTTGATTCCGCTCCTATACTTCGGAGAGCATGGCCAGAAAAACGTGACTTCAACGCGGGATGCGCCAGTCTCTGAGGAGATAAAAGGTGTCTTCCTGAACAATAGTTACGGCTTTAAAAGTCAAATTAATAAAGATATAAACGAGTATCCCACCGTGTCCTTCATCGATAGATACGAGAATTCCTTACATTCCCTATTGGAAGATGGAGTATTCTGGGGAAAAAAAGTGGAAGATCTCTTACCTGTGGGATACAACCAGGAAACCCATAATTCCTGGTCGGATTATATCGACAATAACATCGCTGTCAAACTACAACACGGCTGTGGTAGGATGCAAAATCGTTTGGTGACGTTCCAAGACGGTTCTAAAGGTTGTGTGAGGTACAGGCAAAATATCGATCAGATACAAGGGGAGCTATTCAGCTTTTACCTGGCGCAAATATTGAAATTAGAGAATCTAGCCCCGTCTGCCGTCAGTGTGGTGAATTTGAAATCGCCGTTGTGGCAAAATCTCGCCCATGATATCGCTTCAGCGCAATGGAACTCGAATAGGCCGATCGTCTTGACGAAATTCATATCGAATCTGGATTCCGCTAACATCCCAACCGTGTTTAAACCGAACGAGCGGCATTTAAATAAGAACGACGTTATGAACATGACGGAAACTTCGACGGACAGCGGGAAATTGTTGAACACCTTGGTGGAGCTGGCGCAATGGTCCGATTTGATAATCTTCGACTATTTGACAGCGAATTTAGACAGGATAGTTAATAATCTATTCAACTACCAATGGAACGTCAATATAATGGACGCCCCTGCGCATAATCTAGCGAAAAATCTAGATACGAATCTCCTGGTGTTTCTAGACAACGAATCTGGTTTATTGCACGGTTATAGATTGTTGCAAAAATACGAGCGGTACCATTCGATCCTGCTGGACAATCTGTGCGTCTTCAGGAGGCAAACAGCTGACGTGGTGAAACGACTGAAAAGAGACAATAACGTAGGTGACCTACTTAAAGGAATGTTCGAAACGAGGAACAGTGCTAGAATAAAGGACGTACTGCCTACTATACCGGACAAAAGTGTTAAAATATTGAACGAACGCATCAGCAGGGTACACGAACAGATCGTAAAGTGCTGAGTCGATCTTTTCCGATCGGACCAACGTGAGTTGTTCCTTTAGAATGATAAATTAAATGAATTTCAAATTCTGAAACGATGAATCTAAAAAATTATATTTCGAATTTATCAAATTGCCCCAACGCAACTGTGATTTTAAATTTATTATTTTTTTTTGTTTCTAATTTATTTATTTCGTTGTATCGTGTGATTTGTTTTTTTTTTTAATGAAAGATATTGCGAGGCGGAAAATTATCTGATTATTGTGATATAAAAACTTTTCTATTATATTTTTTTTAGAGAACTATTCGATTCGGACGACAAAGTTAAAAAATGTTTTATTATTAATACTGAACGAATATTGCCATATAATTTAATTATAATGCCCTTAATGTATAATTTATTTATTTTACCTAGATCCCTGTAATATTTTTGTGTATATTATGTAAGTAATATAAAGTTCAGAGAAAAAATATTGAAAAAAAAAAAAAATATGTGGACCAGTCCTTTTAAACCAAATAATATTTGTAAATATCTTATATAAATATAAATAATTGTTAGTCCAATGAATTTCTTGATTTAATGCTGTAAATATTTGTAATATATTTATTTTTATATTTTTTCCTAATGAAAAAAGATTATGATAAATAAAATTATTGTGAAAAATAAATCTGTTTTAATTCATTTTCGTTTGATATTTATCCACACGTAAGTTATTTTATGTACAATCAAAGAAAAATTGCACAAAATCAATTATAATGAGTAAAGACAAACACGGCTTTTTTGATTCCTTTATTTTTCGTATATATCAACATTCTTTCAGCAATATTTCAATCCAATACTTAGTATTCCGCAAACTAGTTCAATAACATTAGGCTATGTTAAAAAAAAACTAAAAACAAAATGAATGTTTGTCAGCTTCGGATTCTACTGCTCGTTTTATATATTTTATATTTTACAATAATTTATGTAATTGTTAAAATGGTGCTTACTAGATAACTATTTAAGATATTCACGAGTTACCTAGGCCTAATTATAAACAATAAACCTGTCGAATTACTATAAAAAAAAAATTATACCGTTTGTACCGAGATTGTGGTTTCTTGGTCAAACTTTTTTATAATTAAATAACACTTTTGAAGTAATGGTTTATATTTATATTTTACTTTACGTTTTGATATTTTTTTTAATCACCTTTTTCAAAAGAATTTTTAATTATCTTGGCACAATCTCAAATTTTGTTTACATCCATATTCTTTTCGTTATTTTAATTATTTAATTTTTTCAATTAATTTTTTAATTAAAACGTGAACAAATATAAAGCACTAACACGATATATGAACATTTACCTCATATTAAAAAGGCAAAGAAGCAAATAAAAGAAAGACAATTGAGAAAATGTAAGTATGAAAGAAAACCGAATAGGCAAGTCACAAACTAGCTTTACTAAGGAATAGATTACTAATATTTCAAACGTAGATATTCCACCTAATATTTCAAGGATATTAAGTTCAGGGCCCAAATTTGAAGAAAAGAATTCAACTAGATAATATTTTGGCAAGAATAGAATAAAATTAAATACAATAAGGTCTAAATAACTAATGTTATAACTAACATTAAGACCAATAGTAGCATCTAAAGTCTGTTGTAGAATTTATCAAAATACCTAGCTGACATTATGTCAAATATTACAAATAAAACTCGATAACATAGGTAATCCTTTTCATTTTAAAGATTTCATTCATAATATAAATTTAATACTCCTAATAACAGTATTTCAACATCGTTATATGTAGTATCATTATATATAAATATTCCACTGAATTTGGCAATACAATCCATCGAAAATCACTGGAATGAAATACGAGATTTTACATCCCTACCCCAACAAGGATTTATTAAAGCGCTAGACATAACATTAGCCACAATATATTTTCAATACAAAGATACTTTCTACAAACAAATCTTTGGATGGAAAATAAAATAATTTCTCAATTCAATTTTTAAATCCACCATTTATAAACAATACGTAGATGTATTATCTGCATACCAAAAGATAAAATTGAATCATTTACGATTTACCTTAGAAAAAAAGAAAATCGAAGCAAAATATTTTTTTTAAATTTAACGGTAATTCGTCATCAAACCAAAATTTTATTAAAAATCAACTGTAGCTGATAGATATTTAAATTGTAATTCAAATCAACCGCATATCATTAAAAAAAGCATAATTATATCTGTAATACACAGTTAAGCTATGCAATTAATTAATAAAAATTTAAAAACAAGAAAGACAACAAAATAATGACCTCAATAATAAACATTTGGATATACCAAAATTATTACTGACAACTTAGCTAATCTATTAAAAGTTACAATTCACAAACTACCAAAAGTTATACATATTCCGTAAACAACACATACCTTTGTTTTGATTGTTTTGATCAACCTATGATAAATAAACACAGCAGTATTTGACTTCAAAAAATTTTACATACATTTTATTTATATTATATGGTATTAAAAAAAGATATCCTAACAGACGCCATTCGGATAAGCGTTCTTTAGAAAATTTGCTGCAAGTATTCCGAAGTACAAGAAGTGTGTGTTATAAGAAAACAGAACGATAAAAACAAAAATATCTTAGTTATCGAATCTTTTTATTGAAAATCCGCATACAAGTTAGCGAAAAATAAATGAAACTACAGGAATAAGCAGAGGGAGCATTGCAAGAATTATAAAGATGAACAAATTTTACCCATACCACATACAATTGCATCAAGAACTTTTGGAAGTAAATTATGATCGGCAGCTTGAGTTTTGTTTATGAGTTCTAGAAAAGTTAGGAGATGACGAAAATTTTCTCGATTATGTGTTATTTTCGATTGAGTCAACTTTTCATAACAACGGATTAGTTAATAGGCATAATTCTCATTATTACAATGAGTAGAATCCCAATTTCTTTAGAACCCTAAATCGTCAACATCGATGGTCTGTTAATGTGTGGGGCGGAATACTTGGAAAGCACGTGATAGAGCCATACTGTTTTGATTGTCACTTGAATGGTGCAATGTTTCTACGGTTTACAAAATATAACTTAGCAATATTTTTGGAAAATATACCTATTAATATTCGACAAAGACTTTGGTTGCAATTAGGCGGTGCTCTTACGCACTTTCAAATAAGCGTTCGGGAGGAGTGAGATAGGCAGTATTCCAACAGGTGGATAAGCCGCGGAGGTTCACAGAATTGGCCAGCAAGATCTCCAGATCTAACGAGCCCAGATTTTTTTATGGGGATATATTAAAATTATTGTTTATGACTTACCACCAACCACACCCGACAATATGAAAGAGCGAATAAGAATGAGTTTCGATCTATAACACCAAATGTTTTGAGTGATGTTAAAGACTCATTTCAAGAAAGAGTACGCCTCTGCATTGAAAATGATGGCCATCAGTTTGAACATTTTTTGAAACATTAGCAGTTTTTAAGATATCAGTATATCCGTTTTAATAAAGTACATTTCTGGAATTTACTGTTATGACTTTTGATTAGTATGTAGGAAAAGCCAGTTGAAAAGTTAGGCTGATTATTATCATCTATCTATGTCGAATAATAACGGCACTTTTGTCCAAGCCTACTTCAAAAAAAAAAAATAATGGCTAGGATTTAATATTTGAAAAAGAAAATTATAAATTACTAAGAAACTATAACACATAGGTATAGGAAGCATTAATACAATATTAAAGACCGTTAAAATTAGAATCTAAATAAGGTAATAAATACAGGGTGCTCCATTTAAAATAAGAAAGTTGCTTGCCTTTGAATAAAGTATGTATTTGTTTACTGCGTATAATTTTTGCATTACTTTTATTTTATTATCAAATCTAATGATTTAGTTAAAAAATAAATACAGTTTAAAATATCTAGCTTAAATATTCATGACAGGCATGCCTCTTCATTTTTGGTCTACATTTTGAAGGATAGTTAATTATCTCGTAAACGAGTTGAGTTTGAAAGTTCTTTATTTGACAAATATGTACGCATGTATATAACAAAATTAAAAGATGGAAGAGGTAAAATATATACAGTACATGTATACAGTAATGTCTTCATGTCCGCTGTTGGCTTCCTGCTCTCTGTCCTCATCCAAGGTGGTGAGGCTGGCCTGCCTCGCCTCGGACTAGCGGTATCGAGAGCGATGTTGTTGGTATAGCAATCCGTTAACTTTTCGGTTTTATATCTTGTGTTGCATTATCATGGTTTTTATTGTTTTTTTGAATTTGATGTGTGTCAAGTCTTTAATTTCCTTTGGTAGTTTGTTATATTGTTTAATGGTTTCATTATTTGTGGTTTTTATGAGTTTGTTGCTAATAGTTTTTTCAATTCTTAAATGAGAGCGTCTTCTTATATTGTGTGTGTGTATTTCTGTATTTTTTACTAGTCTAGAGTCAGTTTTTACCATTTTCTTTTCTATTTTATGTATTAACGCCATGTTATTTAATTGTATGATTTGTTGTATATTCAGTTCTTGTGTTTTTGTATATATTTCTGCAGTTGGTGTTCTTCTCTCCATGCTATAAAGTATTTTCAGTATTTTATTTTGTTGTCTTTGTAATTCATTTAAATTTTTGTCGCTTGTGTGGCTCCATATATTTATTAGGTAGTTTATGTTCGATGTGAATATAGAATGGTATATTGGTTTCCTCATATGTAACAGTAATATGTTTCTTATCTTTACTTATCCCTGCTATTGTTGTTGTGTTTCTTTTTATTAGGCTGCGTATGTGGGTATCCCATTTTAAGTTGTGTTCTATTATAATTCCCAAGCATTTTGTTTGATGTGTTTGTCGTATGGTTTGATTTTTTACTGTAATATTGAATTTGGGTGTTTGTCGTTTCCGTGTGAAGACCATGTATTCCGTTTTGTTTTCGTTTATGGTTATTAGGTTATTGTAGCTTGTTGGAGTTAGGTATGAGAAACCTAACACCAACTTGCTTTTATTTAGTCTATCAAAATATGTCATAATATACAGAGTGTTCCATTTAATTTTTCAAAACTTTGGCGCAAGCACTACCTATAGATGATACAAATAGAATTATTATTTTGAGACACATCTTAACAGAAATAGTATCGTAGTTCAAACAGGCGTAAAGTCAATACATTATCTACTAACTTCTAAATAAGCGATGCTTTTTAAACACTTTGAAAAACAAAAATCCCTCAATAATTTGGAAATAAACGGAAGAACATCGGCTTAGAATCATCGTTTGAAAGAAGTTTCCAAATTTGACACTTTCTTCGCAAAACATCAGCGATATATAAAATTAATCAATTTCAATTCGTCAGAAACGGACATATGCGAGTACTGAAATCTACTGCTGTGTACTGAAGTACACAGTGTGTGGTAAAAAAAAATGTAAAATGAATATTGTAAAATCGGAATAAAAATTAATGAAGCTAAATCAACAATAAACTCAGGGTTACTCTCACAATTAAACCTATCATGAAAAGTAAAATGTGGGCGTTTGAAAATTTTACCTACTTTAATCTCCAAAATTGGTTTGATCTCATAAATCATAAATTTTATTATTATAAAAAAAAAAAACATTTAGATACAATTTGCAGGAAAACAAAAACCATGAGCTTAAGACTCTGGCCGAAATCAAAACCTGCTAAAGACTCTACAATTACAAAAGGACAATTCAAATCCTTTAACAAAGCAAAAGACAAATTTGTTCTAGAAGAAAAACCTTTTTCACAAAAAATCCACGTGGTTTCAAAATGAAACGAACTAAATTAATTTAAACGTGGACAAAGCAAGTAAAATTTACAAAATTGAAATTTAAATACAAGCACAATGCTTTTAATCACCCAAACTGTGATGATTAATTATTCAAAACTAATCAGCAAACTAGAAAACGGAAAACTTAACTCTTTAAACTAAAAAAAAAAACTTTCCAGAACAAATATAATAACTGATCTTATATCTAATTTGTGTACACAATAATATACTAACAATTATTATTTAATGAGTTCCTTGAAGGATGATCAAATTAAAAAAAATAAACGAACAAATCTTAAAACTACGAAAAATGGCAGCAATGAAAATAAATTTAAATGTACTTACACGGCATCGTTCAAGTAACTGGCCTCCAAGGGCTTAAACATCGCATAACATATAACAAAACCTGCGTGCACTCGCAACGCACAAACGCAAAGAAAATTCCTAAAATATACATTTGAACAACATATACAATACTGGTGAACGCAATATGTACAACTGAATGAAATTAATTTAAACAACTGAACAATTAAAATAAATTTAACAATCAATTCAAATAACAAAATCTTGTCAAAATAAACAAATAAAATTGTGGAAACTCTTGCGCGACATTGATAAAGGTAAATTGGTATGAACAAGAAAACAAATTTGAATTTCCGAAAACCGGGGTGCCAGACCACAGCACTACGTTGCAAATATCGACGAGAAACAAGTCACTATATCAATAAAATCGCTTGCTTATTATAATCCCGAGCCTCAGTAGGAGCGTATGAATTTTTCCCTTTTGAATTTCTACTTTGATTACACCAATTAACCACTACGGTGTCTCATGTTACTTGTCTCCGAGTTCCTGTCGATCTACGACTATTAAAAACCAGAAAAATATCGCAATATAATTTGCGGTAAAATGTATAAAACATATATATATATTGGAACGGAATACCGTCGTGGATAATTCCGAGATGAGTATGCGGGCAATAAATCTCTCCATTTTTCCTCCAGATCTGCTATATAACGTTCCTTGATGGACGTCAGGTAAATTCTCCTGGATAATTAAATACCGATCTTTTTAATATTCGACGGATCTGCTAGCGAATATCACACATTCTACCGGTCTTCACGACCGGACTGGCAGAAAACGCGCCTATGTTGTATCTAAGGTATAACTGTAAAAGTTGCGAATAATTTCAGTGTTTAAAAGCTCGAGTTTTATAATCTCGACGTATCCGCATGTTTTAGTCCGTATACATTTCTCCGTAGTTACGGTAATTGCTTTGTATTTTCTTACGACGAAGGCTTGGTGACAAGACAGAAAGAGAATGCTTTAAAAGAAAACTTAAACTTAGCCAAAACTTGTCAATTTATTATTTGCTGCTCAAAAAAAAAAATCAGCCTTTGCCTTTTTTTGATTTATATTTATTTTCCTTTGCATACTATGAGTCAAATTACAAACACAATGTTTCTTTACACTATAGTTTATCGTTTGATGACGTTTCGTTGTATGCATTTGTAACATTTTCAAGTTATTCCCAAAATTAATAGATTTGCTATTGCCCGGAACTATTCTGATTAATAGATTTATTTCTTTTGTAAACATCACAACAATTTGACAGAAAACTTGAAAAGTGTGACTATATTCCTCAAATCCGCATTAATTCTTGCGACAGCCTCAATATGCATTCCGGGGCTTTACTAATTAATATAGATCACAGTCGCCTGTATAGATGTGAGAATTGCAAAGTAAAAACAACATCGGGCTCATTATACTACCTATGGTACACCCCGCACAAGTTACGGAAACTGAAAAATGCCATTATTTACTTTCACTGATTATGCCCTACCTGAAAGAAATCGCCAAATGAAACCAGTGCATCATTGCTAAAAACCCTTTCTGTGCAAAATATTCAGAAGCAATGCATGCTTCATAATTCATAATAAAACTACAATGATGATCATAACTTGATCACGAATCCCGAAAATATCGTAGCAAGCTAATTGCGGCCAACACTAAACCCAAAATAAGCTGCTTTGATGATGATTGATTCTCGCAATAAATTGCAAATCATTAAACTAACGAAGAAGGTAGCATTTAATGCTTTATTGCGTTCATATCGTGAACTATTTTATGAAAATTGTACGAAAAAAATGACAATGTATATTTGTTCATATTCATATTATTAACAAAATTATTTATTGAGCGTAAACAAATATTATCTATGGGCTAATGTACAATGATTTGTTATAATAATGAATGTTAATTTATTTCAATAATGAATTTTGTTATTATAAGGTTGTAAAGGGTATTTTATGATAACAAAGACACATTTCGTTCTCTCGATGAAAATTCACTCAATGAATGTGGATTATTGATATCACGCCCAGTAGTGTTTTTCTCCGTGTAAGTATTTTTCAGAATCGGAGAATTTTATCTCTATACATGGGATGATTCTCAATATATGCGACAAACTTTAAGAGCTGATTCCTGAGGTTATTTTGATCATAAAAGTTCACATGAGTATATGTCCAAATGGTTTGGTTTTAAAGTTATTGAATGTTTAATAATAAATTATGAACTATGACTAACACGATATAATATCACAGTTGGTTCTTCAAAAACTATTGTGTTGAGAGGGAATTGTTTATTTGTCAATAGTTGTCGGAGTATTCATTCAGTTTATTGCCAGTCTCTGTTTTCTAAAATGAATTACACGAATGCCCAGATGTGTGATATGTATTTCGTCTACGGTCTTGCCAATGGAAATTCGCGTGCTGCTAGACGTCTTTATGAAGAACGATACCCGAACCGTATCATCCCGCATCATTCAATATTTACCCGTCTTCACCAACGTCTTAGTGAAACGGGAAACTTAAAAAAAAAACGGACGACTGATAACGGGCACCCATCTACAGCGAGAACTCCACAAGTTGAAGAAATGGTACTAAATGAAATTGAGGAACATCCTACTACAAGCACCAGAAAAATTGCGTTTGCTTTAAACATTAGTCAGGCCACAGTTTGAAGAATATTGAAAGATCAACGGTTGTATTCATATCACTTTCAACGGGTGCAGGCATTTTTGCTGGCAGATTTTCAGCAAAGAGTGGTTTTTTGTCTATGGATGCAACACCACTTTTGATAAATGGTGTTTTATAATAATGACTTGTGGGCCGAAGAAAATCCGCACGAACTAGTGAATGCCAGTTATCAACATCAATTCTCTGTCAATGGTGTTGAGCCGGAATTGGTTGGAGATCACTTGATAGGTCCACATTTTTTACCGATGCGGTTAAATTAGCGAGGTATACCGCAATTTTCTTGAAGAGGAGCTACCACTACTGCTGATGGAAGAAGTTCCGTTGCAATTAAGATTACAAATGTATTTTATGCATGACGGTGCTCCAGCGCATTTTAGTTTAGTTGCTCGCGAGTTTTTGGACAATACGTATCCAGATCGGTAGATAAGACGGGGAGGTCCACAACCGTGGCCTCCTCAGTCTCCATCAGACTTAAATTCTTTGGACTTTTTCTCTGGGATTACCTTAAATCATTAGTTTATACGAACTCCCATTGAAAATGTCGATAAACTGAGAAATCGATTATCGCCAGCTTTCAAACAATTCGAAATACCCCTGGTATTTTAGAACGGACTCGCCACTCAATACGACAGAGGATAGAAGCTTGTATTGCAGTAGGGGGCAATGTCATTTTCAACAGTTAGTATAAGTTAATTTTGTTTTACTGATTATTTTGTTAATTTATAATAAAAACATTAATTATGTTAACTTACTATTAAACATTGTACAACTTTTAGAACTAAGCGATTTTGGACATACACAGAGATTCAAAATTATTGTCAATTCCGCTCCTATAGATAGTAACAGGGTGTCGTATATGCCGCGTGTTTGTAATGAAGGTTTGAAACTAAGTCAGTGTTTGGAACATAAGAAAGTAAACGGATCTGTCATAAATAAGGAAAACGTAACCTATATTTGAACTCGCATTAATTAAACGACTATGGGATGGTGTTTCTCTTGTAAAAATTAATTGTAATTAATTTACTTTACTGAATTATAATTTTACAATTCAGTACTAACTGGTGTTTAACTAAATTTATTATTACTTTAAAATTATAACATACAATTAGTATAATTATAAGTGACAAAACTGCGTCTCCAGTTCTTCTATGTATGCATGCGGTTTCTATAGATCCTATTTTTTAGATAGCCGAACATGAAGTATCTATATGGGGTTAGATCAGGCGATCTTGGTGGCCATCTTGTGCTCTAACGACCCTGTCAGCAAAAAACTGTTGAAGATATTGGCAGGTTTGTCGAGCAGTATGTGCTGGAGCATATATCGTGCTGAAAATAACCTGCTGAAGCTCATTTTCCATGTAATTCTGCAATAAACAATATCCAACATCTATTGGTACGTTGGGCTGTTATAGTTTCCTCCGAAGAAAATTGGCCCTATTATTCGTTGCCTGACATAGCTAACCAAATTCCAACTTTTTACGGATGCAATTGCGTTTCTCGAAATTCGTGTGGATTTTCTGCAGACCAGATACCATAGTTTTGTAAATTGATATAGTCTGTTAGATTAAAACCAAGGCTTCATCCGAGAAAAAATGATTTGTTTAGCAAGTCATCGTCCTTAAATTGTTATTAAACCCAATGACAATATTCCAATCGCCTATCGTGATCTAATGGTAATAATTCCTGTACCGTAGAAACTTTATAGGGATGAAAATGTAACTTTCTTTTGGACCAGCTCAATGCGCTGAAGTGTACTGATAAGCCTATAAATTATAAAAGTAATAATAAACTATTTCACTTAATGTTAATATTGATTTTTTACCTGTTTGTTGAGCTAATTACCACAGATAAATTCCCTTATTTTTTACAGTATTCAGAAATACTATTGTTGGTGATATTAGATGTAAATATAAAGATTATGAGAAAATTAATAAGATGAATAAGATCGAAAGATACTACAACACCGCACGCCAATGTCGCTAAATGTCAAGAAAATTCATTTAATGTATGAAATTTGTATGTAGCTAACTTCGCTCATTAAATTGGTAATAAGTATAGATAATTTTTTCCGGAAAATAGTTTTTTTCTTGCGACAATCATTTTGAATCACATGGTATGTTCTTAAGAACTTTTATGATCAAAATAACCCCAGGAATCAGCGCTTAAAATTTGTCGCATATATTGAGATTCACCCTGTATATTATTGTGCGTATTTGAAGTTGTTGGACAGCCTTCGAGTGGCTCACCAACAATTTTGGAAGCATGGGACACCCCTTGCGATACGTCACTGCACAAATCCACTCCCGATATTAACTATTAAAACGATATAAAACTTACTTTAAATTCTGTGGAGAATTGGTCAAAACTAAATAAAATCTTAATTAATCATAGTAAAACGTCCATTCTACCTTTTAAAAATGCAACTTCACTGATACCTAATGATCCTTTCGGCAATGGCTTAATAACTACTAGTACTTCGACCAAGATACTCGGGATTATTTTTGATTCCAATATGGAGTGGGGAGAATCATGTTGATTATATCTGCCAGTCAACTATCACGAACGTGTTATGCCTTTAGCACTTTAAAACAAAGTTGCAGTTTAAGTATTCTGCGTTCTATATTACTATGCTGAGTTTTTTCTAGACTTAATATGGGGTGCTTTACTGGGGCTCTTCTAGCAGTGCCCAAAGGATTTTTATTCTGCAGAAACGTGCTCTACGTATTTTGTACAGTTTGAAACCTAGAGACTCATGTAGGCCTATTTTTAGGAATGAAAGATATCTCACCTTTTATGATATTTACATCCTTGGAAGTATTGAGCTTTGTGTATAAAAATATATAGAGGATTTTAAAACTCATACTAACACGAGTACGTGTACAAGATCTTTCGTTATTTACTTCCTCCTTCACATAAAAAATCAATCTTTCAAAAAAGTGTACAATTTGTCGGTTGTAAGCTTTTCAATGTTCTACCAAATGATATAAAAGCAATAACACAATTTGGTAGATTTAAAAATTGTGTTAAAAACTTACTTTTAAACATAAATTGTTATTGTGTTAATGATCACTATGAATTTTTGTCAAAGTTATGAGTTATATAATTAATTGGCTGCTGTTCGGCCCTAACTATTTAGCTCTGTTAGTTTTGTTTCTTGTTTTCTTGTACTTATTGCTTACAGTGAAATAAAGTTATTATTATTATTATTAGTGTATCATCAAATCATGGTTATAGCAAATTTTTCTGTCCGAATACCACCTTTACGTATCAAAACACCAAATTCGTATCGTTTCTTAAATAAAAGTTATAAGACTCCATAAAATTAGACATTTCATTAGCATACAATTTGACTGAAATCGAACGATACGACAGTTTACCTGTACGTGTTTTACACAGACTTCTAGATACAACCGATATCCTCACAGATGTCGCTCTAATCTCCCGTCCGCGGTCAAACGCCGATCGCAGTCGGATAACAGCGACAAAACTGGCGAAGTCGTTCCGAGACCATCGAACACAAATCTCGACTCTTGTCACAACCGGACACGACGTAACCCTTTCCGACCTAGATCGACCTGAATAGTCGGCCTAATCGCACGGTCCTGATGCTGATGCACCGTGCGCTCCGCTCTCTAGCCGTACTCTACCGAATATAAATAGATTCAGCGGAACATCACGAGCGCGGTTCGCCTCGTGGACGGCGAGAGTCACTTCGCAAAGGGGCCATCCCGGGACGGTATTGTTCCAGCTAAGACCGCTGAGGAAGTCACGAATGCACTCCGATTTCGATTAGCGTCAGACGATATCAAGACGGTACAGCGTTTCCGTAGTAAACGATTCGAATATTTTTGTTGGGGTTTCTCAAGCGCTCGTCCGACGCTGAGGAGGTTATCGTAATAATTTGAGGTTAGGATCTGTTGTTGCTGTTGGTATAATTGGTCAGCAGAGTAGCTGTATGTATGTTTTCCGTTCGTATCTCGGAAAGTATTAGAAGTAGGCGGGTACGATTTGACATGGATGTTATTTTTTGCCGATTGACAACAGACAGCATGGCTTTAATGACAATCGATAGTCATTAAGGTGTCACTTTTACTTATATGGTTCAATTCGAGTTTTGAAAGGAGTATTACTCTTACGAAAATCGTAACCCATTTTTCTATGTGTAATTCTAAAGAAAAATGTCAAAATACATTTTTTTTTCCAAAAACACAAGAAAAACGTCAAAAAAGGAAACAAAGGAACAACTCCTTACAAAACTAAGTATTTGAGTAATATAACTTATTTTGCAAAAAATTTCCCAAACTATAACAGTTTTTGTTTAATAATAAATTTTTGAATTTAAAAAATTGCTGTATTTCTTTAATATTATTGGGCAGTACATTGTACCATGTGATTCAAAGTGATTGTCGTAAGAAAAAAACTATTTTCCGGAAAAATTTATCTATACTTATCACCAATTAATGAGCGAAGTTAGCTACATACAAATTTCATACCATTTAATAATTCTTCTTGACTTTGACGTGCGTTGTTTGTGTATCTTTCGATTATTTATCTATAATTTTTTTCTGAAATCGTTTATATTACATCTAATATCAGCGAACAATAGTATTCTGAATTACTGTAAGAAAATAAGGGAATTTATCTGTGTAATAGCTCAACAACAGGGTAAAAAATCAATATAACATAAGTGAAATAGTTTTATTTTA
>RXPK01004991.1:0-24515 GCA_004143645.1 Protaetia brevitarsis | reverse complement strand
TGAGTTAGCTTTGCTCATATAATAATATAATATTAATAGGGTTGGTACATTAACTTAATAAATTTTCGTAGGGTTAGCCCATTGTCTATATTCTACCTCAGCATCCATTCAACCTATGTAACGTAAAATTGACGACGTATAACAAGAAACGGTTTCAAAATCCTACGTCGTGAAAAAAATGCGGCTTCATTTAATCTATTTGTGAACTACAGACTACAGTTTGTATTTTACGTAATGATTAGAAGTGATTGAAAACAGATCTTTAGTAGTGGTTTCCCCTATCAACTGACTTCATAACCTCACGAAATCTAGAGAAATTAAACATTCTCCATTGTAAATACTAAAATATACATGCATGGGCACCGACTGAATACCGAGTTTAAATAAACACACGGTGGTAGTGGGTGCGAAACACGGTTCTATATTTGCATTGCAAACATGCAAAGTACTGTGTTATATCATTGTTACACGCGGAACCCCGTGTAGTTAATGGTATTGATTACGTTCCGTCAATTTCATATTCGATTAACCAGAGCGATTGATATAAAGCCGGATCCATATATTCAGGACATAAAACAAACATGTAATATTATGCAAATTGCAATTATAGTCCGAAACGTTTAACAACAGCTAGAATTAATCATTATATGGGTAGACGGGTATATCCAAGTGGCACTAAAATATTAAACGAATATGATATTGTAATATAAATATAATATAATAATTTATATGTTATATGTACCATATTTTTTTTTTTTTTTAATATTTTATATGTATAACAATATGAGTTAAATATGATTTTTCAATATTCATTGTATCTATATACAGGTGTCCCACCGAACTGAGTCATTAGATTTTTTTGTACTTCTAGTAGGAATTTGATTTTGAAACTTGCAGTGTAGTCATGGCCCACTGTGGTCTATTTAAGGAAAATATTTTCAACTTTATAGTACTTTCGGTATACAGGTTGTTCATATCAACTTTCTTATTTTAAATGGAATGGTACAATTTTTATCAGTACAATGAATGTATCGAGTCATTTGCAATTAGTTTATATCAAGGTTCCCTATTCCTAAATTCAACCATTTTTGAGATATTTGCAATTTTGTTGATTTTTTGACGTTTACACTGTTTCAAGTAAAATTAATTAGCTGACAAGGTATCAGATATTTAGCGGTTCTACTAATGTCGATGTAAGTACAAAGACTTAGGTAGAAAATGTTATGGCAATAATGACCGAATAACATACAGGGTGTTCGAAAACGCATCTCCAATGTGGATACCTTTAAACCAACAAAACTTTTTTATTTCAAATAGAACATGGTATTTTTTACTACAGCATTGAATGCAGCGTAAAATTCTACATCGATTGACATAGGGTTTGGTATACGTATTTTTGATAGTTTTTGAGATATTAGCATCTATTGCCTAAAATATGACTAATTTCCAAGTTTCGAGTAAATAAAATATTTTTTTCCTAAAAACACTCTGTATATTATTTTTTGAATGATGCGTTATCTATTTTTGCATTCTTTGGTTTCCATACCTGAGATATTTATCATTGGAAGTTTTCCAATTATTAGCAAATTTTAAGGCCGTCGGACACGATGCTAAATTATGTACATACACAATTTTGTACAAAAAGTTTAATACTAAATTTAGTATGGTGTCAGACAGGATTTTTGTCTTAAATTTAGTATGAAATAATTTGGAACTAAATTTTTTAAAACCTGTTCTAAAAAATGCATAATATGTATTCTGAAACTGCGCGCGCAAAAATGCATTTAAGTTGATAGTGCATTTTAACATAACGTGACATAACGAACATAACATAACCTATGAGTTTGAGACAGTTGAGTGTGGTTTGAGTTTCGACAATTTGGTTACATCATAACAATGTCTTGGTCGAGAGAACAATGCGAATTGTTAATTGACGAGTATGAAAAATATGAGTGTTTATACGCGGTGAAATCACCGCTTCTTCGTTTTCTCTTTTGCTGTGCTGCATATTTTCTTCTCGATAATGTGTACTTCATCATCACTATTGTTATTACCGACGCAATTGAATAAATAAGTATGTTATTTTGCACGGCATTTTGTATAGTATAAATATGAAAAAATTGTTAAAGGAAACAATATAACCTCATCACCGTCACTTGCCAGATACGATTGACAGCTGACGTTTTGATATTTGGTGCGCATGCGTTAATACAAAATTTTCATACTAAATTTATAATCGTGTCCGACGCAACTGTGACATGAGCATACAATTTATTATAAAAACAACTAAACTAAATTTCATCACTAATTATGCACTAAATTTAACATAAAATTTGGTATAGTGTCCGACGGCCTTATACACGACAATTTTTTACTCGTATAGATAACTGACACAAATCCATGCATACACTTTGCGAAATTGATGATTGCAGTATTTATGCAGCAATCTCGACTAACGTATATAAGCGTATAAAGAAAACTAGTTTCCCAGCTTCGGAATCCCGTGGAAGTGCCTGCCGTATCGATTCCTTTCATTTCGTATACCTTGCTAATTCCCAGTAGAAACATAATACACAAAACATCTGCTTCCACTTCGAGTTTCGCAGGCGAAAAAAAAAAACACAATGGGAATGAATGCTTTTGCTTACGCGTGCACATCTCATATTTTTATGTTCCACTTTTAGAGCTTTTTTTTTGTTTTTTTTTTAATGAAAATCTGGGCAACGCCGTTGGGAGTGACGTGTAAATTTAATAAATGCAACGATAAATAATGAATCCAGCGTACGGCGTTAATTTTAAAAAGATGTGTCATTTATTTTATATACTGCGTGAAGATTTAGATATTTTATATTTCAAATGCCTCTTCGCGAATTTAACACCTTTGAAATCTAACCTTAAATTACAGTTAACCATTTACTTATAATCTTAAAAAATCCTTTAATGAATTAACCAAATTAACCCAAAACTTAATTACCCTCTGATGCTTAATTAATTGAGGAGGGAGCCGCTATAAACGTATTTTATACTCCAGCGATTAGTTCAGCCACACTTTAGCGGTCACGAGCGCTCCAATCGATCTTGAAATCGGATTAATTCCCAAGATTCTGATTGCCGGACCGTATATTACGAGGAAATGGACCAACTCCGTCGAGATATTACACCATAAGTTCATTATAAACTAGCATAATTTATTTTAAAATGATTTACGTTCAATTACTGACCCGCGGGTAATTGTTGAAATTTACAAAAATTTCTAATTTAACATCATTTGTTATGCTGATCTGTGTCTGTATAGATATTGATTCCACTAGCAGTTAAACATTTTGAATTTTAATTGGACTAATATTAAGTATCTAATATCGTCCAAGAGTATAAGTAATGTAAGGCACAAATATTTCTTTTTGACTCATTACTAGAGTGGTGAGGTGTGTAGACAGTATCTAGTATCAGTATTAGTCGAGTCTTGATGCGAATGCCATATCTATTCCGAGTGTTTAAAAAGTATGATCATTTTTATATCTAAAATGAGATGTACAAAGAGATTCAAAATGATTGTCAATTCCGCTCCTATAGATAGTAACAGGGTGTAGGTATATGCGCGTGTTGTAATGAAGTTTGAACTAAGTCAGTGTTGAACATAAGAAAGTAAACGGATCTGTCATAAATAAGGAAAACGTAACCTATATATGAACTCGCATTATATAAACGACTATGGATTGGTGTTTCTGCTTGTAAAAATGAAATGTAATTAATTTAACTTTACTAAATTATGATTTTTTTACAATTCAGTACTAACTGGTGTTTAACTAAATTTATTTATTACTTTAAATTATAACATACAATTAGTATAATTATTAAGTGACAAAACTGCATCTCTCAGTTCTTCTATGGTATGCATGCGGTTTTTATAGATCCTATTTTTTAGATAGCCGAACATGAAGTAATCTAATGGGGTTAGATCAGGCGATCTTGGTGGCAATCTTTGTGCTCTAACAACCCTGTCAGCAAAAAACTGTTGAAGATATTGGCAGGTTTGTCCAGCAGTACTGATGGAGCGTTATCGTGCTGAAAATAACCTGCTTCAAGCTCATTTTCTTGTAATCTGCAATTCCAACATCTGTTGGTAACGTTGGCTGTTACAGTTTCCTCGAAGAAAATTGGCCCTATTATTCGTTGCCTGGACATAGCTAACCAAACTCCAAATTTTACGGGATGCAATTGCGTTTCTCGAAATTCATGTGGATTTTCTGCAGACCAGATACAATAGTTTTGCAAATTGATATAGTCTGTTAGATAAAACCAGGCTTCATCCGAGAAAAATGATTTGTTTAGCAAGTCATCGTCCCTTAAATTGTTATTAAACCAATGACAATATTCCAATCGCCTATCGTGGTCTAATGGTAATAATTCCTGTACCGTAGAAACTTTATAGGGATGAAAATGTAACTTTCTTTTGACAGCTCATTGCGCTGAAGTGTATGATAAGCCTATAAAAATTATAAAATGTAATAAACTATTTTACTTAATGTTAATATTATTTTTACCTGTTTGTTGAGCTGATTACCACAGATAAATTCCCTTATTTTCTACAGTATTCAGAAATACTATTGTTGTGATATTAGATGTAAATATAAATGGTTTGAAAAAAATTATAAGATAAATAATCGAAAGATACTACAACACGCACGCCAATGTCGCTAAACGTCAAGAAAATTCATTTAATGTATGATATTTGTATATAGCTAACTTCGCTCATTAAATTGGTAATAAGTATAGATAATTTTTTACGGAAAACAGTTTTTTCTTACGACAATCATTTGAATCACATGGTATGTGTATTTGTATTTTAGTTGCATTTTGTTCCGTTCAGATATAGCGCAAAATCAAAATTTACTTATTTAAGTTAGTGTAATTGCAGCATTAACGGTGTGCAATTATTATGGACCCCGCTTCTTAGAAAAATAAAGCTTACTTTACGTAAACAAGCGCGGAAGACCTGTTTATATCATATGATATAATGGTGTGAGTAAGAAAACCAACAAACACCACTCTCTCTATCCTTAGAAAAACTATATAATATAAATACACCGCTAAGCCAACCAAAAACCAAACACTAAATTGAGTCATTCCCGTGTTTATAACGCCATCTTCCGGCTACGTGTCGACCTATCACGCCGGAACTAATCGACGGGAACGAAAAAATAAATCCACGGCCTGGAACGTAAAAATCCCGTTATTCCGGTAATGTTGGTCGCCTTTTTTACGAGGGAACAACTTAAGTGAGCCGATCGCGCGTTTGATATATCCACTGCCCAGTATCTAGCGGCACATAAACTCGTAAAATTTCTACGTTTAGCCGCATTTATTGAGGGGGTGGGGGAAGTGGCGCGATTTTTACGAGGTTACAGGTTGATTTTCACGTGGTGCGTCCGACAATTTTAAGGCGACGTTGCCATGTATGTAATAGCGGTATAATATAAAGTGGAAATGTCAGTTTTCATTGTTTACTTAAACGAAGTTTTTATCATTTTATGCTGTTGTTCTGTTGTGTGTTCGTCTCCGTTGGTTTTTAATGAAGATTTATATTAATTCATAGTCGGTTAAAATTAATTAATGGATTTTTGGTTACAGGTGATGCACGTATAAAAAGACAACATTGAGGTTAGATTGTTAGCAGGACGGTTTACGACACTTTTTAAAAGGTAATAAAGTGTAGCTTGCTAGTAGAATTTGTCGATAAATATGGGTTTATTATTATGTGAGGGCCTTAGGAGTACTATATTGCGAAACAAATCTTCATTTAGCTAATAAACAAGCAGTCGACTATAACTTTTATAACTAACTAGGAAACAGATCAATACAATGTGATCAGACTATATTAATAAATTTTCCTTGCAATCATTTTATAAATCGCTACAGACTACACTGAGAAAAATGGACTAAGTTAAATGTTTACTTGATAAAAAATTATTATAATAGATTAAAGTTTACTTGGAAACTATTTCTTGTTAATTAATAGCTACAACTAAACCCAGTTTCTTGAATGCAAGTTGTTATTGTAAATAGTGCTTTTGTATTAAGGCTATTAAGACAGCGTACCTGACAAATTTGTTGGTAAGTAACATACTTGTACTGTACTTATCTAACTACAGCACATGGTTAGTAGAAGTAACAAACAATGCTGATCGCTATTAAACTCTTGTATTTTCCTTAAATAGGTAACAACTTGCAACAACTATGATTATTTGAGTTTTGCTGCCACTCGTGATTGCTTATTATTCCTGATTGGCCTAATGCGGCGGAAGTAATGAAATAGGTCCCGAGACGGTCACGCGCGCCAGCCGCGGCTAGCGTGAAGTAAGAGTTACGGACGTGGGAAAAAGGTCGTTCGAAAATGGGTGGCCAAGGAGTACGGTCATTGTAGGCCAGTTGGAACGCAAATATATTTAAAATACCGGGTGGTTACTCAACGCCCCATCCGTAATAAAGAATCCCAGCGAAAGAAGAAGTACCGAGCCTATAAGCATCGGATGTTTTCAAGATCGCAGTTTTAAACCACGTTGTGTGAGATATTTGAATCCCCATCATTGTGATGATATCTGCGTCCGCTTGGTGAATTAAAGTGTGGAATCCGTCGTACCTGAGGATGACAGTCCAAGTGCCACCTGCAGTTAGGGATACCCCAACGAAGTAGCCGTTTTCGAGGCCATCACATTTCACACATTGGAAGTAGCTAATTTAGAAATAAAATGAAGCCTAATGCACCAGTACATTAGGCGATAGGTAATGCTGTGTTTACATAGTTGACAAGGCCAAAAATTATTTTTTGCGTCATATTTATAGTTGCTTTTTAAATCTAAAATAATTATACACATTCCAAGCTCTTGCGTATGTTAACTAAAGGCAACCGGGTACCATTTAGCGTAAGATGGAATTGGTTACTACGACCGTATTTACTTTTCTGAATAAATAAAAATATTCAGATTGATAAGAGATTTTTTTGTGTGTATGTACCGCTTTCTCTATCCTTTTTTTAACTAATGGTTTAAAGTCATCCTTTTCTATGTAATTATAAAATTGATGTAAAAGCGCTGTAGAAGTTTATTGAAACCTGCACGGAAGTTTGTTAAAAACGAAATTTCAGTAAAAATGTCCGCACTACCGAGGAACTTAAAATCATTTTCATAAACCAAGTAATTTAAGAATATGTCATAGGTTCTTTTGTTCTATCACCGATTCCTAAAGAGCTCATTGTGTCAGAATCTCGCATCCGCTATATGTTTTACGTGTCGAGCATTTGGCTTTTCCTTTCTGCCAGAAGAGTCTATCTACTTATTCGGTTATAGTTATCAAAGAGGACGCATACACACAGTGGATGCCGAGCGCTTTCAGAACAAGCGTTTTAAAATTTCACAGAATTTCACAGAAACCAGTTTCCTCCCTTGCATGTACTAACGCATATTTCTTTTGAAGTGTTCCCCAAAGGTACTTCCTAGCTACATATCGCGTTTATAATGCAGAAGTGGATGCGGACGAAAGAAGCGCAGAAGAATTAAAGGCTAGAATACAGACGGACGAAACGAGGTTGCTTTCGTGTAGTTCAAACTGCAACTCGCGTTTTACTTTTTCATTGTGGTGCAGTAGAACAGTGGTGCAGTAGAACAGAGGTGCATCAAATAGCATTGATACGAAATATGAAATACACTTTATTTATGAAAACTAAATTATTACAAATCATCCTAACCCCGTGCTCCACCTGAAAAGGTACTACACGAGGCTACCTATTCTAAGTACTATATGGGTTCCATAACAATTGAAATGATCCTACTCTAACTAAAATAACTTCCCTATGATTTTTTAATAAAAAATATAATACAGTAGCCTCGCGACCATACGAATATTACTTTGAGAAATGATAAAATATATGAATGTGATTAGTTCACATAATCGCGAGATCTACTGTAAATCAGTCAGTTATCAGTTATTATTAAATGCGCCCATGGAACGACTTTCGTTATCTCCCGGCATTCGCCAAGGACACTGATTATATATAATATACTTATATAAAATCAATGGCCACGGAGTAAGGGAAAACCATGGCAAAACCTGACTCTGGGAGGATCTGGGAAGAAGTCCCAGACCTTATTAATGATAGCCACAAATTATTTTATCCTTCTGAGTGCCGAAGAAGCAGCCCCAGTTCTCCTCAAATTCCGACAGCCTTGCCGTTCTCGCGTAGCTGCTCCTTTTCACGCATTCAGAAGTTGAAACAGGAAAGATGATGACCTAAAAAACAAACAAAAAAACAGCCAAGTACCTATTCTATACTTAATAGTAACTTAATCCTAATTATTCTAACCAAGAGTAATTAAATAAATATTTATATTTTTAATATTTATAGTTTAACACAATTCCGACCACTAAAGGCATAAAATATTCATTTATAAGCGTGCTACCCTACTAACTATCTAAAATCATGCCGTAGCCTATCTAGTTTTTAGCAACATTACTAAAAATTCCCACCATTCGATCGACTCATTATCTCTAATATCTGTTTCGCGTCGCGGCCAATTTTAACCCCCAGCTAATGCCCTAACCTCCGTACGCGACGCCACTCATCAGTGAGTGGACATTCAAATAAGACATGCCCCGCTGTATCTACCCACCACACTCACAAAGCGAATCATTAACCCTACCATTTCTACATAAAAATGATTTAAATTACCATGACCTGTTATTAATTCTACCGTCTGATACGATAAATTAACCCTCATTTCCCTGAAACATGTAACGCTACCGATAAATTTCCTAGTCACCTCCCATTTAAGGTATTATCCCACCTACTGTGCCATCATTATCAAGTTATCCCTAACGCTTTTTTAACTACACTAGCCGAAATTAGCCCAATCTAATAATCAAACTATCGCTTTAGATACCGCTTTTTCGCTAATTGATCCGCCCTCTCATTACCGATTGTACCTACATGAGCCTAGTCCAAAAAAGTTTTATACCCCCTCGCGCAACATATCCCAAGTATCTAACAACAAATCGTCGGATTTTTTAAATTCTTTACGCCTCTAATAAGTAAGCTATCTGTTATATTCTCACGTCCCGCAATTAATTCCCATTCGCGCCTACTATAATACTGTGATTATTGAAACTATTCTTGCTGAAAAATATTGAAATACAGTAGTAGCATATTACTAATTGACATTCGCTAATAAGAGGATATATCGTATTAACTTCGTTCATTAAAAATATCACAGATGTGTAGTATATAAAAATCCACAAAAAAAAACTTTATAAGAAAAGGTACCAAGTTAATCTCTTCCGATTTTGATTAAAATTGGTTGTGGAATGTAGATCACCGAAAATATTTGGCACGTATTCTTTTTTAGCGTCCCATTTTGATTCATTAGGGAGTGTAATGAGGCTCAAAGTTCCCCCAAAAACACATTTTTTTGCAATATTTCAAAAACGAGAAGAGATATCAAGATCGGGTAAAGATCAGAAGCAGTCATACTTTTTAGATTGAAAAAAAAACAGTGGCGTATCCACGGCCTGGTTAGGGGGTTAAAAAAATATCGTTTTTTTCCCACCCCTCCTCTTCTACATTGTACATTCATTTTTTTTAATCTTTAAACTACATGAGAAAATAGAGGTTACTGTTTTGGATTTTTATTTAAAAAAACTGAACAAACCTAAAGCGATCAAGCCGGTTTAAAACAAATACGTCTAGCCTAACATGTCAAAAAATAAAGTTTGTCTCATTTCCCCACCTAAGAAAATTACTTTGGCCAATTTTATATGTCTTTTTACTATAAAATGGCACATATATGACTATACACTGAGAAAAAAATTTAATAATCATAAATAAAAATACAATTATCGTAAGTAAAAAGTTCAATTGGATAGGGGACAAAAGCACACATTACTTAGTACTAGTAAAAAAGAGATCCTAAACACTGATACTAACAAGAAGCAATCTAAGTTACTTACGGTCTACTTCATAACTTATGACAATTAAACTGAAGTAGTTAAGCCAAAGAATATATGTAGTGCAGTAAGTAAAGATTTGCTTCTTGTCAAGTAGTAGGTGTACTTGCTGTGAGTGAACTCTTCTATTCATACTTATCATACCTTTCATAATTAATACAAGCTATTTAGATTACTTGTGATAAGGAAAGAGTATCATTAATGCACGTTCACTAAATACCTGATATGTAAAAGGTACAATATACTTACCTAAAATTTGTTGTTCAACTATAGGTAGCGTAGGAAACGAGGAAGTGATAACTGAACTGTTCAGTTATCCTGAAGAAGCGGTCAGTATGAGCAGCGAAACGTCGACGCGAAAGTTTGACCACGGCGAAACCCGCAAGAAGTGTTAGTTATTAGTTACACCGCCCGTGAAAGCTACGCAGTGTTAAGTTAGTGAATATTTATCAAGTAACATTACTGTGTACTCTGGTGAATAACTGATAAAAGTACAAAAAATAAAGTTCCGCAAATCTTCGATTATTTATGCAATCGAATTAATAGTACTGCGGTACCGAGCAATGCGTAATTCAAAATTGTTGGCAAATAATTTTTTTTATCTATTCAGTGTGCTGTAGCTTCGATTGCATTAATAATTGAAGATTAAATTCGCATTTATTTTTGTTAAAGATGGTACATAATACCTATTTACTTAAGAAAAAAAAACTGTTTATTAGTAATAGTTGTATTTAGTAATTAGTAAACCTGATATGAATAATGAAAATATTGGTTTCACTTTAACAACAGTTTTTTTTTTAATTAATTTACAACGTAATGACTCATAAAATATATTCCTTAATAATGAAAAATGAACAAAGCAATAATAAAAGATAAGGTAAATGGGGCCTCCTTGAAACGTTATTTATTTATTGAAATTATTGAAATCTAAACAAAGGACAAAGAGAAATATGGCTTTGAAGTTACAACTAATAACAAACAAAGAAAATAATATACCTAGCGGGTAAACTTGCGGTTTCTGTTGTTCTTTACACTGGCGTTGTCTCGGCGAGTTGATCCTCTATCGGTGTACGTGGCGGTTATGTCCGGTGATCGCCTCGAAAACGGCTACTTCGTCGGGGTATCCCTAACTGCAGGTGGTACTTGGACTGTCACTCAGCTAGCCACGGCATCCACACTTTAACTTCACCAGCGGGCGCAGATATCATCACAATGATGGTGAATTCAAATATCCCACCACGTGGTTTAAAACTGCAATCTTGAAACATCCGATTGCTTATAGGCTCGGTACTTCTTCTTTCGCTGGGATTCTTTATATACGGATGGGGCCCTGAGTTAACCCACCCGATATTTTTAATATATTTGCGTTCCAACTGGCCTACAATGTCCGTACTCCTTGGCCACAATTTTTCGACGACCTTTTCTCACGTCCGTAACTCTTACTTGACGCTAGCCCGCGCCTGCGCGTGCAGCTGTCTCGGGGACTATTTCATTACTCCGCCGCATTAGCCAATCAGGAACAATAAAACAATCACGGGGTGGCAGCAAAACTCAAATAATCATAGTTGTGGCAAGTTGTTACCTATTTAAGAAAATACATGAGTTTAATAGCGATCAGCATTGTTGTTACTTCTACTAATCATGTGCTGTAGTTAGTTACCAGTACCAGTATACTTACCAACAAATTTGTCAGTACTTGTGTAATAGCCGTAATAAAAGCACTATTTACGTACAACTTGCATTCGGAAACTGGTTTTAGTTGCAGGTATTAATTAACGGAAATAGTTCAAGTAAAACTTATCTATTGTAAATAATTTTTATCAAGTAAACACTTTACTTAGCCCATTTTTCTCAGTGTGGTGTGACAGTAGTACTCATTTCTTACACATTTTCCTTAAATTTCCTATAACATTCCAACCCACTGATTTCGGAAAATTATCGAAAAAAAGCGATTTTTACCAAAAAAGAGATTACCTAAATTTTTTAATCTGCACCATCGAAGAAGTGGCATCAGAAACAAACTGTTGAATCTCCGTCAATTATTCGACGCATATGCTGCGCGCAAAGACGGTCCACTATCCTGCGCTCAGCATCCCGTACCTTATCCGTACGTCAGTTTCCTGACGCGCTAACGGCAGGAATAGAAGCTTGCTCGCTCTGCGTCGCGTGCTGGACCCAAATCGGGACTCCGACAGTATCCACCGATCTCGCCCCGAAGTGGTAAAAGTTTCCCCCGACTTCTCAGTGCTCTAAAGCTCAGTTATATCTATTGGGGAAAGGCGTAATTTGGTAAAAGTACAATAACTGTTCCGGGCCCTTTACAAGTACAGTGTCTCTCTTTTCTCGTCTAACTGGTCGGAATACCACGTAAAGTAAGATTTGATTTTCCTGTGTGTGCTATATTGTTATAAGGGCGCATTTTCTTCTCCCGAAATGGATCCTGGTCTTGAATTGGTCGAGTTTTTTTGGAAAGATGGTGCGATTGTGTGGCAGGATACGAGTTATGTAGCTGGATTAATGTTATTTCTGGGCGGGATATCAGATCCACCCATTTTCGGGACTTTGAAAGGCAACAGGTTGAGATTGTATACACTCTAGTGAGTCGAGATATAGATTCTAATCCGATAAGTCATTGAAATGAAAAGGTCTCTATAAAGAAATTAACTGCACATACATTTTTTTTTTTATAAATACGAAATATTAGCTTAATGGACGCCACCCATTCTAGATATTCGCATGAGGATAACAGTATTTCTCGGGAATTACTTAAATTAGCTCTTCAAAAATGTATCTCCAATGAGAGACAAATAAAAAAACGTGTTACATTAACAGGAAAAATAAGATTCAACAAAACATGTTTGATGGATTAATTAATGGCCACAAAAATGTGTGTTGAAAGTAAAACAAAATGGAAATGTTGAAAATAATTATGTTAGATTTTATACCTACACGTAAAGAAGGACATGTGTTAATCTAACAAAAAAACGCGGCATTACTACGAAAATTTGGGTAAATTACAGTCAAAACAAAAATCATTGTTAAAGTAACAAAATGCGAATTGTTAAAATAATGTGTAGATTTGATATAATTTTTAGCATCTGTTTTAACAATCAGATAATTTTATTTTAACATTCAATATGTTAGGGCAATAGTGTTCGGGTAAATAACAACAACGATTGTCAGGTTAAATTAACCAAAAAAATTCATTAAAATGAAAAGCAAAGTCGCTAGTTAAATACCATTTAAGTTAAATTGAATAAATGATATCTGTATGTCAAAATAACAATTTTGTTGTGTAACAGAAAATTATGTTGAGCCAAAACAGAATTGCTCTTTAGTTAATAATATTTTATTGCTACAGCAACTATCGGTCATTATTTTTGATTCGCTTACAAGGGAATGGTTAGTATCTTGGTATTGCACTGTTGAAAATTTTAACACTTTTTGTTACTAATGGTTAATAGTCAGGAGGGTCCACATCTTTCGTGTTATTTTGCGGAAAACTATAGAAGTTTAAATTTGACGAGCAAAGATAGTCAATTTATGTCTTGCTAAGGGGTTATTTTGTCCAACAACCATGTGAATTATAAAATACTTCTAGTCCATATTTTATGATCTAGACTAGACAAATTTACTAGCTGTTTAACTAAATGAATGCGCTCTATTGGGTGTTTTAACACCATTTTCTAAACACAACGTCTTTTTAATATGCAACTCCTCATTTCTTAGTGCTAAAATTCTCTCTTTAGACGCTTTCTCAATTATAAATATGCAAAACCACTCATTCACAAGTTTGTTTCAACTAAACATACCAATTTTAAAATGAATTTTTAAGAACAATTATAAAATAACTGTAATGTTATGCTATTGATTCAAGTCTAAACTAATGCGTAATAGAGATTTCCCAATACATCTTTAAGATGTTGACATTTTTATGCCCACTGGAATTAACGTTTATAACACAAGGTTACACTTTGCAAGTCAGTCACAATTGGGGTGGTTTGTTTGGGATATATTAAACGGAGAATCAAACACGAAAACAGATACACGGTGCAATGCAGGTGGTGCGTACAATGCAATACTGTATTAGAATAGTGTGGGGTTTCTATATTTCTATCCGAGGGAAAAATTCTGATTGGGTTGACGCTTCTGAATGTCTAGAAAAATAGTAACATCTCATATCTGGACAAGAATTCACACGAAATTTAGTCATTTCTGTTCTATTAAATACGCGTAGTCAACTCGTCTGGCAAAGTTTGTAAAAATCCAATACTAAACTATTTTGACTAGCGCAAAATTAAGCAACACCGAATATTTTCAACAGTGTTATATTTTATCATCTCATTCACTTTTTATTTTTAACATTAGAAGTTGTAAAATATTGTATAGGCGGATAATATTTAAAACCCAGCAAAAATAGTGTTACTGAACATCACTCCATTGGCACGAACCACCAATCGCTCTGAACTGGTCGAAATCCTATTGAATCGTTTGATTGCAAATGCACTAGATTAATATTTTTTAACTCTGACTGTTGTGCTTAATGACCTTAGTGTCATTTACTGGTGCTGAATGGAAGGAACGCCATTCTTCATTGCGATTTCTGAAATACATACCTACTATATTTAACGTATTTTGCTACTATGTGGAAGAAAACTGTTATACATGTGAACCCATGTGCTTTGTTAATTAATAAAACGATATGGTTGCCTCATTTATATAAATCCTTGCGAGATTAACTAAAATTTTGGTAACTGCAACAAACATTTACGGAACATCTAAGTATAGTTCATATCAGATACGAATTTTGTTAACGTATTAAAATGTTTTTCAAATATACTACTTGCGAAGTGTTCTTCTAACAATTTTCAAGAGCTAAAATAATAAAATAAATAAAGAAATATACGCCTAAAGTTAAATAATATAGGAAATCTTAATTTAATGTATTGTATGTGTTGATTAACCATAATTTTGTTAAAACAACTACTAAGAAGCTAGTTTTGATCATGACATTTTAGTGATTTTAAGAGAATTATTTGAGTTAATATAAACAGAAAATTCGTTTCATTGATCAAACAACTAAAATGTTTCTTTAGTTCAACAAAATTATGTTAACTAAAAGAAATTCTTACTGTAAGAATTAATTTATGTAAAGTCAAACAAAAATATTGTTACATCAACGTATTTGAGCTTAACAAAGTGATTTTGATTAATTTAACATTTTTCTTTCTCTACGTGTATATACATATGGCTTTGTTTTAACAATCAAAATGTAATTTTATTTCAAACCTTCAATATCGCTAGGGCAATAAGTATTCTGAGTAAAATAAACAGTTATTCCATTTTAAATCTAAACCAAAAGAGAATTGCTTTAAAATAAGAAGCAGAAGTTGAACAAACATTCTAAGTTAAAATGAACAGTTGATATCTGTTATTTCAACATATTAATTACTTAATTAATTAATATTCGTATTGTTTGGCCTTGAGCCAAAAGTAAAGCTATTTTTCACTTAATACTATTATGTTTAACAGCAAGCTATACAGCAAGTGGTCTGTTCAGGTTTCATGGTATTGCATATTATTTCAATGTACCAAAAATGGATCCTGAAACAATGGAAGAAATATATTCATATAAAGTTTTTCCAAATAATTTGATAAAATAGCACTAGTTAAACTCATATATAAAAAAAAGTGATCCAATAGCTTAAGCAACTATAGACCTATAGTATACTGCCAAATTCACTAAGATATATGAGAGCATCATAAAAGACAAACTAGTTAATTATTTTACCAAATTTCCCTAACAGCCAGAAATATTACATAGATATTTTTAAAAATATATTTTATAAATATTTTTCGTGAGAGGTTTTTGAATATATTTTTCATATTTTTTTTAATATAGAAAAATTCTCAATTAAATATTTATTCGATATGTCATAAATCAATGTAAGCGCTATATTTTTTTCTAAATATATTGTAAAAATATTATATGAAAATTGAGATTTTTTTATGCAATCTATTTAATTTGTCAAATAACTAAACTGTTTCTTGGTTATTTTGAATGTATAACGTCGATAATGAAAAGTTGAAACATACTAGAGTTGTCTAAAAGGAAGAACTTTGTTTTTTCACACTCACCCATACAATTAATAATCAATAATTCTGGGCATCTTTTAAGGCATACGAAGGTTTATAAATTAATCACTCATTTTTAATTGAAGTGTTCTAAATAAAAAACAAACGTGTTTATTATCATATTTACGAATAAGCCAATAAAATGAAAAATACTCATTTTTAGTCTAGCCTTGCTGGTGCCAGGTACAACCCTATGGCTTTTTTCATATCTTCGGTAGTGGCGCTCTCATGGCGTTTCCTGTGCTCTAAAACAATGCCAATTGTATTAGATCATCACATGAATAAAACATCGTACACATTATCAACACCCTAATACATTTGGAGCATTCTCACAATAATTGGAGTGGTAGCTACATTCTAATACTTACGATACTTATTTTACTTTATTTCATAATTTGAAAAAATTCTACGTGCAAACAATAAAAACAACACAACGATTCAACCTCTATTTAGGTTATGACGCTTATCTACCGAAATGAATCTCTTAAGCAATCAAACTAGCATTTTATCTGGTAGATGCAGTACATATATGATACATAAAATTCCTACAATTATATTATTAAACGATTTCGTACCATAACGAATTGAGCATTCCAATTATCTTATAAATGCTATGACATATTCAAGTTTTGCTATACCTCGTAGTCACCACAAAAATAAAACACACCCCGCAACAATTAATTACACAGTTAACCCTAATCGCCTACATCGATACTATTATAAACTATAACATGTAACGGACAAACGAATGAAAACGTTGATGATACGCACATGCGCGTATGCATTCTATGTACCTAATCCATAGACGCATAAACAATACTAAATCATATAACACCGGCACCGTAATGAATAGAAGTGTTGTGTTGACGTTCGCAACTTACAAATATTACAAATAATATAATACAAAACAGATATATTAATAGAAAGTTACAGCGCTCAACTTAGATACTAATTAAATCATATTAGATATATATTATCTATTTAATCTTTAAACTATCATTTTAAATAGGTACATACCTACTTAATATGTATGCATATTTTACCCATTTTATATTATTTGTGCTACGCACCAATTGTACAAAAGCAAAAATTCAATCAATGGACAAATGTACAATATTTTTTTTATAATAATATAATGAAAACTAAATAAATACATAAGTATCTTTTATACGGGAACTATTGGGAGCATTTTGCAAATAATAAAAGACAGAAAATTCTGTTCGCTATCCAGGTGATCCTGTCAATAAAAACGTCCAACCGCTAACTTAATTTTCATCCATCAGGTCGCCATATCAACCGTCAGCTGAAAGAGGAAAGGTTACACCGGGATAGTATTCAATATCACGTCGATCTAATTTATGGTTGTGTTGCTGTCTAGAACACTTTAAATAATCTTGTTTTTTTTTTATCTCTAAAACATGTTCCTCTGCATCTTCACGCGCGTAGAGAACTGAATCAATTCCACACTAATATGAGAGAAAAGAAATGGGTGGGAACTAAACACATCATCAAACAATCTTTTGACGTAGTAAAGCAGATTATAAATATTCCTGTATTCAATCAAACATATATTTTGTTAGTAGAATATATTGAGCTAGCGCAGTATTTATTAATTTAACTAAATATTTACATGGAAGTAATAGTAAATATTGCATTTTATTTTCATATAGCAGTTTTCTCCCCATATAGTACAGCAGATGAACAGATATACTTATCTATAGTAGAGAAATTGTCGCATAGATGGCGCATCTCCTATTTCATTCCAGTAACAGATAATATTTCGCACAAAATAGGCTGGAAACTACGATCGTAACTAGTGTTGCCAACTCGTGGGAAATTTCCCTATTCGTGGGAAGTTTTGAAGTCGAAGGGAAAAAGGGAAATAGCATGGCATTCGTGGGAATTTTTTTTTAAAAACGTGATATTCTAAAATAAGACGTATTTACCAGGTACAAATATACAAGCTATTTTTTCTTATTTTTATATTTTTACTTTAAGTTTTGAGATTTTCAAATTTTATCGTCTATGTGTTACATGTTGTGTATATCGTTTTTTTTGTTTAAAACACTTAACGTGTCTTTCAAAAAAAAAAAATTGAAAAAGATGTAAATGCATCGAAACGTTTTTTTATAAGTAATATAAAATAATAAATAAATGCCGCTTCCCAAGAAGTTTTTTTAAAAATTATATATAAATCAAATACGGCAAAGAAAATACACCATTATCTCATATCTATAAAAAGAATTGATAAATAAATTTGTAAAAAAAAAAATAAAAATAAAACACTACACTCACAATCATTGATTAATTCTTTCTTTTTTATCTGTATTTTCTTTATTCCAACACTGTCTACATTATAATATTTGTACCAAACTAATAGATATTTCATTTGCCATTAAAAAATATAAACCACCCTAATACCCAAATTTAAATTTCCCGCAATTATTCTCAGTAACTACAACGTTGAAACATAAAATTACCCACCATTTTGTACTACATTAATAGTTATTTTAATGCCTTTACTTTGAATTCACTAAAAATTGCGGCGGAAAATTTAAATTTGGCTATTAGGGCACTTACAATTTAGTGAAATTTTAGTACGTATAAGTACCAACAAGTATGAAGGTAAGAGCTAAAGAAGGCAAAAATACTTTACATTAACAGAATCATTCATAGCAAAGCAATAACATTAACATTTTTATAGCTGGATTTCTTAATGAAAAAATGTGCTAATTACAATGATTTTTTTTTCAAGATGGTTTTGCATTCAATTGAAAATTACATTTAAAAATGTGAATTGTCTAAAGATTTTGTTTCAATGCAAATTTGATTGAAAGAAATGATAAAATTACAGTATTGATTTTAATTGGATATATTAAGAAAAAAATGGAGTTACTTTTCTTTATATTGGTGATACCTATTAAATTGTTGGATTGGTAGTACTGTTGGCCCTCAAATACGTCACATCTAGATGCGCAAGAGCATATCTTATTTTCTTGCATCATGATTTGTACCATGGTTTTGCGCATTCGTTGGAATTTTGTTTAAAAAAGGGAAATTTTGATAGTTCTCGTGGGAAATTCTATGCTTAAAGGTTGGGAACACTGATCGTAACATACTAATCTGGTATATTTAGTGGAACAACATTTGATAGGAGTCATCGCCATTAAAGGGACGATTTCTTTAACAGCTGTTTAGGAGGGCACTGCGACCAACTCCCAATATTAAAAGGATTTACAACATTCTAACGGCGAATCCCCCCTCCTTAGTGCATATTTCTTTGAAAATGATTTATTTTCATTTCGATTGAAAATGATCACGGCATTTTGTAGTGTTTACGCTTATGTCTAAAATGAATAAATGTTATAAAAGAAAAGGAAAAACCTCTGAAATCAACTGCTTACGGTTTCCTGCCAATCTACATGGTTTTCAAGTTCAAAATAAAGAGGACTTGAATCAACTATCAATATCTTTCACTTAAAAGAATAATAAACTGTTTCAACGAAAAATATATTATTTCCGAAGAAATGCGTGATTTTAAAATTATATTCCTTTTCAAGGAAACACCAAATCATGTTGGCCATATAGAAAACGCAAAAACTTTTGGTTTAATGCAATTCCTTTTAAACGAAAAAGATATTTCTCTCAGTGTACAATATCCTATACAGGATGTTCAGAAACCTATTCTATTAATGGATATCTTTTAAAGAAAAAAAAAACTTTTTTTTTCAAATGGAAAAATATGAAATGAAATAACAAATATAATAAGGAATTATTCCTGAAAAAACATCATAATAGTGTTGACCCGCGATTGGCCCCATTCAATATTGTCACCAGCTGCCACTGCTTAATTCTTCCCCACGCTTGACGTTGCAAACAAAATATTTCCTCATTAAAAAAAAATCATCCCCCATCATTCAATTCATACTCACGTGATAAAAAAGTACATTTTTAAATCCTTATATTTAAAAAAAAATAAATAAACTTAAATCATACGATTTAGATCTAAAATCACTTGAAATAACTCGCACAGAATTAATCGATTACCAAGAAGTTTATTTTCGCATTAACACGGTTTATATTTCCAAGTAAGTACGGTATTTATTAACTCTAGCCGACCTTTTAAAATATTATAACATATCTTATATCTTTAAATAGCTATAACTCTTTTTACAACTTTAAACTACGGCTAGGATTACAAAATGCCACTCTAAGTATATTTTATTTCAATTTTGAGCCGATTATTTTGAAGAAACGGCGCTTCGAAATGTTCTAATGTGAGAAATTTATACGAATTACATTAGAGGTAGAAGGTAAAGTGTTTATTTGAATAGTGCTTACAGAAAGAGGAACTATATCGGAATTATTTGCGTGAATGGTGTTTTCTCGTGCAGTGTGCCATTATAGAGTGTATCTTAAAGCTATTAAACTAAGGTCCCTATTATAACTGTGTTTACAGGTCTTGCCTTAAGCAATATTATGTTTATGTGTATGTACGGGTTCATGCAATGTTTTATATATATAATTAATTTAGTTAATATTGAAGAGAGATTTTGAGCAAAATCGTATTTACATTTTATTTAGTGTTTTTAGCTCATTCTCGTGATGTTTATTCAAAGAAAAATGCGTTTAGATTCAGATGGAAAACAGAAAAATACCATACTTACTTTTGGGTCTTTCTGCATAAATAATACTTTTGTAACAACCATGACAGTAACAAGAAATATACTTTCCGCAGACAGCACATTGCTCGAACGAACTTCATTAAGCGTGAATGCCATTATGGAACTACTGTTCATTTGTGTGAACACGACGTATTTGCAGGTGGGAGACAAGTTCTGTCAGCAGAAACACTGTCTCTCATACTGAGCAATATCTACATATGGAAGAACTTCAGAGCAGAGAGATTTTTGAGAAAATATGCATAAATCTAGGACATATATACAAAAAACTTGCGACAATATGCTAAATTTCTACATAAAATAAATAAGAGCAGAAATTTAAACATTAACTTTATTGCACAACATTTTTTCACAACATATTTCTAAAACAATTTACCAGGTATTTTCTCTCAGAGGACACCTACAACAACAATTGTCATTTTATATCAAAAGTTCAAGAATTTAAAAACAATTGTAAAGCTTTTAGTAAAATTAAACTTACCAGTTTACTGCAGGCTCAACAAATATGTTGTCGCCCATCCTTTACCAGTTCAGGATATGGCTTAATCCATAAAGAAATTTTGTTCGCTATACTCATTGTATGTACGCCCAGTATTTAAAAACATAACACAATTACATGCTGTTTCGCTCAAAGATATTCAATGAATGAATAGTTTATTTGGGAATTAATAATAATAAAACGTATTTACCACATCCCTTCTGCTAGGCGAAATTAAACACGTGTAGTTCTTGGAAAAAAGTATTAGAGAAACCAATGTAATAAAAGATTTATCGTTCTGAGAATTGTCGGTTGTCGATCTACATTAGGAATTACTAAGAATTTTTACTAATAGAAAGAATAAGAAAAAGCTTAAATATGTAATATATGCACTTTGTAAAAAATATGCATAGAAATCCTAAATATGCAATATATGCAATCACTAATTAGCGCTATTTAACTTCAATTAGTGTAATACATCTACATATAGACTATAATTAAAGATATATGCAAAAAATAAAATATACGCACTTTGCATATAATCCGGTCTCTAGTCATGACAATCACTCATCACTCCTCTGGTGCAAGTTTTTGTATTTCTTTGGAAAAATATAAAATTAATAACACAGTTTAATCGCCTGCTATTTTGGTATTACGGGCCTTAACTGGTGCCAGCAAACTTAATTGCAGTAAAACTGAACATTAAACAAAACTATCTATTTTGATGTCTAAAAAAAATTATCGTTTTTGAAGAGTGATCCACTTGTTTAACTTTAACAATTTAACAAAATACCATGAAAAACTCGACTTTTTAGACGCTCTGTATATATATTTATTATTTATATACATAATCGATTTTACTACTCTCCGAAGACGAATTATGTTTATTTCTCTACTAAACTCCCTGTTTTATGTCCATTCGTACACCAAACGATATTCTCGAAGTCATAAAAAAAAAGTTAAATATAGGTTGTAAACCGTTTAGAGTTTGAATTCAAAATATTTCGACTGTTTTTTAAGTTATGAGCTCCCGTTCCTAGTTTGTGTTATTGTAAAACGGAGCTCCTGGACGGACTGCTATAGTAGTTTCTTAATCTATCCCACGCCGAAAAAAAGAAATGATTTTTATTGTGGCAATAAAGCATTGAGCATTTTTTTTATTGAGTTGGATGATTTCGAGAACAATATTTTGGGCAGTAATCAGTTTGTAATATTATTCGTACTTTCACCCGTTTGTTAGAGCTTAGAAAATAAATATAAATGAGTCTTTCTAAATGATACTTTTGTAGGTAATTGCTTAAGTTTGGGGATCGAGCAGGCCATGCGTGTGGCCTACCTCGACCAATCCAGCGATCTCCGTATGTTGCTGTTAAAAAATTACGAGCAACCAAACTGAAATGTGGTGGTGCGCCATCGTGCATAAACAACATTGCAATTCCTTGTCGCGTATGGTAGCATTCTCCAGAAACTCAGGCAGCGTTGCTTCCAAAAAATTGCGGTACACCACGCCAGTAAGTCTTCCTGGTAGAAATACCGGTCCAATTAGATAGTCACCCACAATTCCAACCCAAACATTCAACGAGAACTGATGTTGAAAACCATCTTCAAATACCTCATGCGGATTTTCATCTGTCCACACATGGTTATTATGAAAATTCCTTATTGCATTTTTTGAGAAACTGGCTTTATCGGTAAAAAGAATCTGTGTCAGGAATAGAGGGAAGCGAACTAATGTTTGCAATATCCATTGACATAATGCAGTACGTGGAGGAAAATCAGCAGGTAGTAGTGCCTGAACGCGTTGAATGTGGTATGGACACAACAAATTGCCCTTAAGAATTTTCCAAACTGTCCAATGACTTACATTCAAAGTATTTGCAATTTTTCGCGTAGAACTAACAGGATCTTCCTCTATCATCTCAGCACATTCTGTTCGCAATTGTACCGTTCTTGCAGTCATCGATCTTCCTGGCCCTCCACTTCGTTTCATTGAGCCTGTTTCACGAAGACGTCGATGAATGTTCTGGAAGATTTTTCGGTCGGGGACATTACGGGCAGGAAATCGTTCAATGCATAATCGTCTAGCTTCCAAAGAGTTGCCATCAGCAAGTCCATACATGAAATGCATGTCAGTCATCTCGGCGTTCGTATACATTATGATAGAGGATTTCACTAACTATTAAAGACAAGTCAAACAGCCAAACGTCATTCAATCTAAACAAATGCGACCGATGAGACGTATTCAAATGAAATCCACTACTAGATAAAACAGCCGTTTCATGTGATTGAGATCGAAAAAATAACAACGCATTCTAAGCAATTTCTTTGTACTTGATAAACTCCTTGGCGTACACCATACTTTTATTTACATTAATAAATTTCAACGAATATCGAATATGGTTGTCGCAAATTTTGTTCGCCTGTATCTTCGAAACATAGGGGTTTTTCAAAAACATCATGGACAAAATATTCTTAGAATAAGCCCAGGAATAACCCTTGATTTTTTTCCGCATGTTTACCTACCCCTGTATAATAGTATATCCTGTTAAAAATCAAGCTTCAGGGCTATATCTTCAATAAATTCTAAATATTTACAATTAAGGAGTGTTAAATCGGTATTAAGTAAATTATTATTATGTGTTTTTTCATATAAATAGCTTCCCACATATTAAGATTCTTACAATTTGAAGACTTACTTACATCTAAATGATTAATTGAAAAAGTGTGTCCTGTATTACCAAAATGATACGCTAAAGCAGATTTATCAGCTCTTAACATCTTATAACATGATTTAAATGTTCTTTAAATCTAATATTCGCTTTCTCTTTGTTTGATTCATTTGAAGGGAGAATTGAATTAGACAAGAATCCGGTGTATTGCAGTAGTATGTGCCCTTGCACTACATTGCATGAAACTATTACAGACGTAAGCATAAACATGTAAATGTAGATTAATGTGTACCGTGGTTGAATGTATACCTTGTTTGTTGGTCAACAAAGTGTTAAGATTAAATAATATTTATAACAAAGTTAAAACACGCAAACATGTTATGTAAGGTGATATAAGATAGATGAGTAGGATAGCAAAAAACTTATTGATAGTTAGTATTTAGTAGCATTAGCTGTGGATATTGTTATCGACGCTATGCGTGCTTCGTTGCTTATAATAATCACAAAAGGAGCCACGACTGTGTGTGGTTTAAAAAAATCAACCGAACCAAAGAA
>RXPK01004990.1:0-76491 GCA_004143645.1 Protaetia brevitarsis | reverse complement strand
ACGAGGAGCAAGGAAAACCTTACCTGGAAAGCAGCTCCAGCCCTCTAGCTAGCAAACAAACAAGCGGTATTATCCTTATGACTGTATTTGTGGTGGAGTAGTACAAGGTCCACATTGATCAGTATGCGAAATAATCATTGTTTTTGGATTTATGTTACCGTTTTTTGCTCAAAATAACTGTTACTGTTTCAAATTATACGACGAAATTCTTATATAATTAATTTTAGTTTTGCTATTTGAAACAAGAAAACCTCGAGTATGTAATTAAATTACCTAAAACTAAAGTAACTAAAGTAGAACGTTTAGTGTGATTAGAGGGTTCATACTACATGCATAATTAAAAAAATTACTAAAAACAATTTTCTAAATATTGAATAAGTCAAGATACATACACGAATACTTAAAAAAATGAAATTTTAACTTACACTACTCTATACCTTCAGTTACCTTAACTTCCTTTTTTTTTTAATTTATATTAACAATTAACTTACCAAATTTTATATTTATTCACATTTAGTTATGACGTGCATCTTGTCTCCTAATTAAATGCGTCTTAAACGGAAGACGCATTTAAAAAAACGCGGTAAAAAAAAATTTAAGTCCCACTTTTTACAGAATTTCAAAACTGGATAACATTACTTTCAAGAAAGGAACTTGGTTCTCTTCGAAACCTTGACTGTCTATATTAAATTGGATTTGAGTGCATATATTAATGCTAACGTTGTTGCGATATTTGCGGTTTCATATCATTAATAAGATTACTTTAAAACACTATTATTGATTCTGTAATTTAGTGCGCGGATATTATTCTAACCGCAAAAACTAAACAATTTGCGATCCATAAAAGAATCGTGCAATCAGCACATTTTGCAGTCTGTTCTTTCTAAATTCCAGGGTATATTTGCACACCTTGAAAATTATTTCAGAGTAGAATTTGTTGTGTTGCAATAAATGCTTTCCATAATGTCGTACGTGGACATAGAAACCAATATTTTTAATGCACATACGACACAACACGTAGAAATAAGCATATTGTGTAACTGCATAATTCTTCGTAGGGCTAACAATTATCCCACAAGTGTTTGAAACTGAATGAGCGGGGTTACACGGCTATATGCTTGTAAGTTGGATCTTTTTACATAAATGTACGTTAGACATCCGTCTTGAGATACATGACAGCACAAATTACAAATTCAAACGTAAACATAAGTTAATATTATTAATATTTCAATTCGAACTGAATGGAATATGCACACAATGGTTTTTTACCCACCTACCTGGATTATTGTGCGAACGAGCTTACATGAACATAGTGTTATCACCCACGCCTGTAAATTCGTCTTTATTTTACTGTGTACTACCTATGTCTGTCTTCTTCTACTTGTTCAGTGTGTATAATGTACTCATTGGGAGATATCGTTACAGTGAGATATGTACCGTCACAAGTGGTTTCTAGTAAAGCTTCGCGTTAAAAACGGTCTGAATTACTAAAGTTTCTTAATTACTTTTCCATTAGCACGTCAGTTTCCTCCATTCAAAAACAGATGCAGTTAAGAATTAATAGGCATTGATAGAAATGAATTTTTAAAACACGAAATATTTTGTTTCTAGAAAATTTGCTTGGAATAGTACGCACTATATTATTCTTTCAAAAAAAAAATTTTGAACTGTGTTCTATGAAACATATACATTTATCATTACAAAATATAGAATGTCAACAAAATATATTCCTGCTTATCACTGTTCACACTATCGCGTGTCATTATAAATGTCGTGGACATTAAGAATCCTAAATATAAATTTAGAGAATCACCCAAAAGTATGAAGAAGTCAAGCTCCACCTTGTTGCTGTTCAGTTTTCTTTATTAGTGCTTTGGTTTCCGTTTAGATATTCCGTAGATATTAGTAGTATTAACTATATTTCAGAAATAAACACGTATGTGACAATGGTGTATTAAAACGCTAGTGTTACAATTACATAGAATAGGAAGGAAAATGGTTTTTAAATGTATTCTAAATACCTACATGATACATGCTCTAAATGAAGCAAGAATTGGTTTCCTTAATGACCATAAGGTTTAAAAGAAATTAATGACTACCGACAATTTATTTAGAGAGTATGTATTGTTTTATTTTTTATATAGAAAAAAAATGCATTTTTATTTTTGTTTTAGTACATAATATTTACCATTCTTGATAAAAGGGTTTCTACTTATCAGTTACTAGTTGATTTTCTGAAGGTCTTCCCTTATAATGCTTACATCACCCAAGGAAAATAATATACCTGTGCCGTCTTTATTCAAAAACAATTTCATTTAGTACAAATAATTACTACACATAAGTTTAGAGTATCGTATCTAGTAGAAGAAAGGTGGGTACAGTGCTACACAGGGTAGAGTGTTACATTCAAAATTTTTGTTCCATACATAATGTATATATATGAACGTAGTTGTGTTAAAGGCGTTTGCTGTGACTGCTTAGTATTGCTGATTGTTTATATTGTTAGATAAGAAAAATACATTTTCAGTTCAAAAAAAAAAAACATTTTGTGCAGCTGCAAACTCATAAATTATTTACTGACTTAAATTGTAATAACGTTTTTATACACAGAAGTTTTAAGCATGTTTTCTTTAAGGCACATAACCTTTAAAACAAGTGTCGCGCTGCATCCAAACGCAAAATGTTCTTGTGGATAGTAGTGAACAGTGTTACGCTTTATCAAAAGATACAGTGTTACATTTTATTACAACTTATTTTCAGTATGTGACGTGTTGTAATAGAATCAAATTTTAGTCTTAGTAACGAAGAATGTTCCAAGATGATATTTAAGATTTTGTATTGTTACAAAAATTTTCTTTTAGCTTTATGCCCTTTCAGTGTCTACTTTAATTTTTAATGAATTTAAATGATTTTTTTCTGAAACTTTGGTGTCTATAATTTCACTTAATGTCCATGATATGTATGTAAGATGCCTATTCTACTTTGTAAGCATTGTAATACTGTATCCATATAGCTAGAAACAGTGTTACAAATGTCTTAATCATTGCTTTATATAATCGTTTGCCATATATTTGTTTCTAATGAAAAATATTATATTATATTAATAAATAAATTGTAAAATAACAATTCAATAATTGGAAAGTATTTTTCTAGACCTTTTCCAATTGACAGTCTAACCCTATTATGGACATAAAGTCACCACTAAACTATATTAATATTTAATAGTTAATAGTAGCCCTCGAAGGTTCTCAAGTTCCCACTGGGCAGGATACTGGGCTTTATACCAAGCTGCTCGAGTGGAAATAAGAGGCTTAATAGGGATGGTACAATGAGCACCTAGCTCAAGTGCCCGGATTTTAGGTGCCCACCATAACTTAATGGATGAATGAATGAATGAATGATAATAATTAAAATGTATCCCAAAATATTGAATGTTACACATAGTAAATACAGATTAAAAACGCGCTTGCTTACAATATCGGTATTGTTTCAGAGTAAAAGAGCTACATTCAACGTAAATATAATAATAATGATGATTATAATACTTTACGCCATAGAACCTCAAATATTACGCCTGCGCGCATCGACTTAACGTGTTCAATCTTATAAGCATTAACTAGGAGTGCAGAAAACCACTAAAACGTCACTATGACTGCATGACCTATGTCTCGAACTCTTACCTTAACTTATAATCAATCGGGCACATCACCGTATCGTATGTGTAAGGTAATTTCTTTGAGAAAAACTGATGTCTTTGGCAAAAGATTTTGCATCAAAGAACTTCTATGAAGATATATCTTTTCCATATTGTAATATCAGCGTAAGGCAATATTGATGTATCAGCTACATTTAGTTCCAAGCAGTAGTAGTAGCAGGTGGTATTTACTTGATTGTTAGTAATACAAAACTCATTCAAGTAACTATAATTTGACCGTAGATGTAACTTCTTGAAGTTAAATTGCTGATTACTAATAGAGATAAACGCATGATATGAAGTTATCTAAAATATGGTGGTAAATGTATACTCCAGTATTTCAATAACGTTTGCAAGTGTTCGCATTAATTCGTCCTGTCAATGAAACAATTATCACGGACATATAACGAGATACACATACCGACATTCCAGCACTCTGTACTTCTTGATGATGTTATTCACGTTCAACAAGATCGACTGAAAATGAAAGTGTAAAGTCAACTGTGATGTAGCTGTTTTAAATGTCAAAACTATAACAACAGCATAGCGTTTGCATTACAACAGTGGCGTTTTTCTGTCGAGTTGAATTCGCATTAACCATGTCATTCTTTTTCTTTTAATGAGGCAGTCTCTTATTAACGGTGTGACATCGTTTCAATAAAAATAGTTTTGTGTGTACTTACGTTGTAATTAGCTCGATGCAAAAATGTGTAATATCCATTACACATTTTTGTTATTTTAAATATGTGCCAATTAAGTATTGCGCAAATTAAAAGTGACTGAATTTAATTGTGAACGTCTATATTGAACTTTTCGATACAATATTTGCTGTTAAAATACTCATATTAGTTCGCATATATTATTTTTGCTACTTAAAGAATGACATATTTGTTATACTTTGCAATTAGTTAGCTGATAAGTACATATTAATCTTATTGTTATAATTTTGAGGCCGAATCTAAGAAAATATTATGCTTTGCTTATCAGCGATATATTTCTCTTTTTTTGCCAATATATGGAGGTATTTGGGGGACGGTCCATTTTGCTCCATTATTTTACAGATTTCTTTAAACAGAGAATATGCTGAGATTCAGTAATGCATTGCACTAATGCTTGTCATTGAAAAAATGAAATCAAACAACAAATGATTATAATAATTGTTATTACTATGCTTTTATAAATATAAAAAAAATATATATATAATGCAAATATTATATTAAGTAAAAAATTGTTGACGTAATTAACTGGTGTATAATTTATAAAAACAAATTAATTAGGTCGTTTATAAATTGATTGTTGTTTATTTGCTATTTAGTACGTTGGTTTCGCGGAGTCCGAGTCCGCTTCTGAAAAGCTCGCCATCCCCTTCGTTACCGAGCGAATCCAAATCTCTCCCTTGTTTTATAATTTTGTATAGTAAAATTTCACTTTGTTTATGTTCAACGTTATCATAATTTACAGTATTTTTTCGGTAAAATTTTTACACGACATTTTATTAATGTCGTTATCTTGTTATTTTGTTATCATTAGTTTCATTTCCTTCAATATATTAGTTAAAATTACTATCTCTTTTATTTCACTAATTTTGTTCAGTTCATTTTGTACCCTCAACAAGTGTTCCGGAGACGAAATCTTAAGGAGAGAGACGACGAGAAAATTTTGACAATCTACAGGCAAATAACGGCATCGTTTCGACTGATTGAGAAAGAACATCGTTGCGAAAATATCTTTGGCTATAACCACTCAAACTAATCGCTATCAACTTGATACAAAGATTTTCTCAAAGCTTTTTATTGGCTCAAAATTTCAAGTGTCATTTAGTTCGCGCAAGCAGATGTTCGATGGCGCCACTAAGGTGTTTTTGAGAGTTGTAGTTCATATAGCTCTCTTCTTTATCGATACGTCCCATGCCGTACCTCAATGGAGTTATGGACAATGTTGACATATATTATTTGAAAATACGTTTTTCAAATAATATGTTATATAATTTATTTCATTCTGGTTCATCTATCATGCTTTGACGTATTTGTTATATAATATTTTCATTATTGATGAATTTATCGAGATATGTTGCATATCTCAATAAATTCATCAATAATAAAAATATATAAATAATAATATATTAGAGAAGGGCTACGTTGGGACGGTTAAGTTCATACGAGCAGTTGTTGGATGGCGCTAGCAACACGGCTACGTTTAACTACATTATCTGCCGCTTCTATTTAAGGTATTCTCTGAAGAAGATCGTTTTCCAGCGGTGGCTTGTTAGCCAAAAGAGCAGGTTAGGTTATCTGTAAAACGGGGGTAGTTCCGTTGGTATCAACGTAACCGGGTTTCGGGTGAGTATTTAGGCTGACCACCGCAAAATTACTAGATAAATAACCTGCGTCCGTTACACAAAGCTTCACACAACCTCTACCGCTGCAATTGCTAGTTATTTACACATAAGAAACTGCTAGGTTTACTGTAGAGAAACTTAGCACAGTCAAGCACCGATAAATAAAATGCGCAGCGCTGACCATCAAACACAACCACCTAAATTTAAGGGGGCACTCTTTAAGTGAATGCCAAGTGATGACATGGTTCAGATATTCATTCTAGATGGGAAATATCAGGTTAGAATACCAGATAAGAAATATTGGAAGATAGGCACTGCAGTAAGAACGGACTCAAACAGTCTAAAAAGTGATTACGACATAGGAGAAGGGAATATGCGCAAAGAAGCCCAAATGGGCCCTTTCGCTAAGTAAGAACAGGACGATATTCCAAGCTGAGGTTGCTTGAAAATTCATCCTGTGCCAGAGAAGTAGAAAGACGGACCGAGTTAAATAAGCGTCAATCAGTCAGGGACACTTAAACCTAACAGTTCCGCACGTGTTGACTTCAGGCTAGTTGGGAATGCATAACGCTTTAAATGAAACGAGCACCCAAAAATAACATGAATCTGGTTTCCCAGCCATTCGGGTGTGAAACGAAATGATGCGGCGGACGATATGGCCAGGTGAGAAGCGTCGAGGTCACTCGTTGGAGCTGGCTCTTCCTTCGCTATTACTAAATCACAAACTAAAAGGTGCAAGTGAATGGATACATAAGGAGTCAAGGAGTTGTGGCAAAAGTCATCAGGACAGAAACAGGCAAAATAATTCTTAAAGGAACAGAGGCCTGAATTTACTAAAGACGTACTGAGTAAAAACGGTAAGACTATCAAAATGACATTAGATCCATTAACCGGCCATAGTACACATAGGCCTGGCAGATCATGCGATTTGCAGATTCTGTCATCCATTCATTCTTTTATTAAAGTTAGGGTGGGCACTTAATATCCGGGCACTTGAGCTAGGTGTTCATTGTACCATCCCTATTAATTCTCTTATTTCCACTCGAGCAGCTTGGTGTTCTCTATAAAGCGCAGTATCTTGCCCAGTGGTAACTTCAGAACCTTCGAGGGCTCCAAAAGATCTCTCCTAAAATATTTCTGCCTGAGTGCCTTCAGTTCCTCACATATGCAGATTACATGTAAACTCGTTTCCTCCTGTAGTTCGCATCTTCTACATCACGGTTCGCTTACCCAGCCTGTGATGTATAGATGCTTTTTCAGGGGACAGAGGGTGCCAGTTACCAACTCAGTAATTGTTTTAACTTCTTTCTCACTGCGCCTGAGTAGGTTATCAAAGAAACTAACATCCGCATCCCCTATCAGCGTTTTAGTTTGGAGTTGATCTTCAGTCGACCTGCATTTCTTTGTACTTTCCTTATCTAACCAGGTCCAGATCTCCCTTCTTGTGGAATTCTTAGTAATTCCACATACGGGCTCTGGACAGATGAAGTGTCTCTTAGAGCCCCCTTGGCTAGTTCGTCGGCTATTCATTGCCCTTTATATCTTCATGACCCGGCACCCAAATCAGAGACACTGTGTAGTCTCGTGCCAGTGCATTGAGAGATTGTTTGCAATCCCTAACTAGTTTTGACTTAGTTACGGGGTTCGAGGCTGCCTTAATGACAGCCTGGCTGTCAGTCATTACATTAATTTTCCTCCTCATGTACCCCCCCTCTGCAATCATTTTTGCACAGGCTGCAAGGGCGAATACCTCTGCCTGGAAAACCGTTATATGCTCCCCAGGTTTACGGATATCCTTTGATTAGGACTGGGCCCACAAATACCGGCTCCTGTGCCCTGGCTGGATTTGGATCCGTCCGTGAACCAGTTATCATTAACAGTGATCTCACTACGTGCCTGGTCTCTGTTCGGCATGGAGATTTTCACCTTTTCAGTGAAGATAATTTCGGGTGCCATGTTGTCCGTGGGCATTTGCAGCAATGGCCCGTCCAGCATCGTGCCCGTAGTATAAGTGTGCCCTCCCACCCTGAAGTTGGGATGCCACAGGTTGTTGGCTTTCAGTCTAAGGATCGCATTCATTGTCCCCAGATTTTGTCAAGAAGAAAAATAAATCCCAGGTTACGTGCTGTGCTACTACGATGGCCCCTGGCGAGGACAAGGTTTTTAATTGTAGGCGTAGAGAATTCCACAGCTGATAGCTACATAAAGGGGCCACTAAGATGATAGGTCTAATTAATAAGGATAAAGGAGATCAAAATAGATATGAATAGTTCACGGTGGAACAGGTCCGTATGGCTACCCTAACTTTAATCAAATCTAATTTACTTCGTTAATAGAAAGCATTATGTAAACTATAGACATTAATTTGTTTGAGCATATCTCTCTATTCAAAGGAAAAATACGTATGCGTAATGAAACAAAACGTAATTTATAATTTCCTTAAACAAAAATTTATTTTCTATATAATTAAAGAAACTTATCTATCCGTGTTTTGTATTTTTTTCTGATAAATTTAGTTATTTAATATTTTATGACATAAAGAAGTTCTTTCGATTAATAATTCAGCAGATGTTTTTCATACTCCACGGTTTTATTCCGAAAAATTATTTAAAAACAAGAAATCGTAAAGAACTATCCACCACAACTAATACAAGATACCAATTCTAGTGATTAGCAGTTCCATATGGGTTTGACTAGTATAGATTCAGAATTTATCATAAAACTTCACCATTTGTGAGAGATTTGCGACCTCATGTAGTAGAGTTTATACCTCAGTGTTCAAGCTGGAAATCATTGATTATTACCGGAAAAAATACCGGACCTCCTTATGCTTCATAGGTGTATCAGTCACTGCAATCACCAAAGTGGCCTTGTTAGGGGACATTTTCCGTGCCACGAGCCGAACTTGACTACCGGCAACGACCTCGAGTGCGGGGTAAACGTCAACACATGGGCGAAGAAACGTAAATTTTGAACAATTCGTTACCTTTAACACTTATGGCTTCAACTTGCATTATTTGCGTACATGAAAATGGAAGAAGTTTCAACTTCCGGATATAGAAGATTCACTTATTCGCAGACATATTATTTCTTCTAAAGGAGGTATTTCAACATGGCTGAGTATAATATACAATGTGGCCATTTTCAATCGCCACGACTGTTAAATAAATCTAATACTTCACGTTTCAAGCAATGAAAGGAAATCTTAACTCTTTAAAAGTAATTTATTTCGAAGATACAGAACACGATCTTTTTCTATTACTCATCGTTTAAAACTCAAAAGGCTGTGGCAACTTCAGTATTTCATAGTTCAACTAGCGGAGATACATAAAAATAGCAATTACTTGCAAAAAAAATGTAAATAAAAATTTCGTTTGTACGAATTCTTATTTCTGTTAATGCTTTCCAGAGCGCAACCTCCTTTACATCATATAAAGATAGACTAATCATTCGCGTGAACCTTCAGGCAACTAAATAACTTCCACCAATATTGAGGGATTAGGTACCGTATAAATATATAGGGAATTATTTACTAGTTTCAGGGAGGCACTAAATGTAAAATAAAATAACTCACGTGCTTTTGACAGCGGTCGCCATTGTTATTATTGTTTTGAACTTGTTTTTGGAAAGCAAATTATTATATTTATTCACAGAATTTTTTTCTACAATTAATTTTTTAGTTTTTTTCAGAATTTCTCCTATTTTCTAGATTTTTTTTGGTAGTAGTTAGCAAGTAGTACTATTTATTATTAGGTTAATTTTTTGTTTATTTAGTTATTTAATATAAGACAGGCGTGTATTCAGTAGCGAAGAGACGTTTACGAAGCATATTTTCACCATGGGTAAGTTAAAAAATCTAAATTCTTGTATTAAAAATGAGTAAGTTTATGATCGTTGCTTTAGACATAATGCGCTGCTGCTATTTAGTAATGAAAAAAAAAAAAATTGTTTCCGAATAAATAGGAAGCACATCGTACACAGGTAAATTAAATATAGTATGTTATTTTCTTATCTTACATTGTTGAAGAATCCTGGATACTGCTTAAAGAAAGTCGTAATATATTCATGATTTCATCTGCTACGAACTGATAGGAAGTATGTACAGGTGTGTAATGAGTAGAGCTGCAGAAAGTAGTGCTATCGCAGTAGGGTTGAGCTCGGGACTAGAAATCGTACATCACCTTAACGCATTTAACGGGTGCTGATTGCTATCAATATGTGTTTTACACATATAAACACTGTACGGTAAAATGCTGATATTACAAACAATACATTTAATAATAGTGCAAATGTTTTCTTATGTCGGAAATCGGTTAAGAAATTTATTAACCCTCGTTGAACATAATAAAGTACGCCATCGATTCTTCATCATCACTCTAGGCTGGACTTCATACACATACTAAAACCGTACTACCGTGTTTAAGTAAAAAGGTATCTGTTTTTTTTTTCTGGAAGCACTTTTTACAACTTTTTATAATAAAAGCTGTACACTTGCTCAAACGAAATGTTTAGTAATCATCCAGAAAGTCATTTGAACTTTTAGAAGAATAGAGAAAACTGTATTATCTAGAAGAATATGACAAAAGCAGTACCTATATAGTAAAAATGCACATACGACCATTATTCTTAACACGACAGCGTATACGTATGAATCCCGACTCCGACCGTTTTCAAAATACATACGCATATCATCGCCGCCAATGAGTGCGCACTCGTTTCCACAGGTTTAGTAATGAGAGCTTATTTATATTTTTCAAAGATTTGTTTTAATGAGACATATAACAAAAATGCTTCAAGCATCAATAAAAATTCAAATTATTTTGCTTTCACGGATAACTTAATACTCTCCTTAGGAAGGTGTGCAAATTCAACATTGCAGGAAACATTTGAATCTTGCAAATCGGTAAGCATACATTGTTCATAACACATATCCTCATATATTATTTTTTTTTGTACTTGCTTTGTAACCACACATAATCACGTAAATTTTTTAAAAAAAAGAACGTAATCTTGCATGCCCCTGTATAATGAAAACACGTCCCAATATTATCTATCCTTTTTGTAAATAATAAAATTTTAATAAAAATATATCTGCGCTTAGAGAATGCGTTTTTTTTCTGGTATTATTACAATAAAATGTATTAAAGGAACGTTGTGAACCCATTTTTCATGGGTTCACAACCTTCCTTTAATACCCTACAGTAAATTTAAGTAATTTTCAAATAAGCGCGCTAAACGCCTGCTCAGGTTCACGAATTCCTTAATAGTGACTCAACTATACCAATCTACCTTATCTGTGACTATTTTTTTGCAGTATATAGGTTTTGTGTACATTTCTTATACAACAGAAAAAAAAGGTTTATGTATATCGCGACCACGAATGTGCAACATATTTCCTATCAACTGCTTTCAATAACAAGGCGCATTCTTCTAACAATTACAGAAACGTGCAGACTAACGTAATAATAAGATCCTGTCTTGTAATGGTTCTTTAGTACATTTAAAATATTTCCGTTGATATAACTTTGTATGCTAATTGTTCATATTCCTTGTCATGTACTTTATGCTCTAGGCCAATACTTGCACTAAAATCGTGCTCTATTGTTTTAAAATAAATTATGCGTTCTTAGCGTAGGTGTCTATGGATTCATTGTATCTGAACCAGTACGTTTCTTATGTGGCAAGATTCCGTCAAGACCGAGAAAGAAAGGAAAAGAGAGTCGAGATCAATTTATTTCTCTTACATGTAAATACACATTTCTACACTTATCTACTATCTAAACTGTTTTTTTCCTTAAATGTCGGGGTATCGAGATTAACTGTTCCACATCTGGAGCTAATTTATTTCGATTAACAATGAGAAAAACTGGTCGCTACCTGAGAAGTAATAGTTCTGGACCCGTATGCTTTCAAATACAATGAATCTAATACTATCGACTAATTTACTTATACAAATTGATCATTCTTATATAAAGAAATAATGGCATTTTACATGTAAATTGAACACTCGTAGTTACCGTCGCTTATATGAAGTGTTTATGTTATCATATAACGTGTTTCTAGAAACTAGTTTAGATAAAAGCTTTAAGTAATTACTTATATGAAGTTCAAGTTAATTGGCGTGTTGCTTAAGTGATACTTTTAATTAATATTTTTAATTTAATAACAATCTTTCGTTTTCAGAGTCTAAATTATCGAAGTACAGACAACACAATTGTATTTTTGTTTATAAGCGATCGGGATATATCGTGCCCTGAACCGGTCAGCAGTAAGACTTTGTGAGTACATTTGAAGGATATATGTAAAATGCCTCCCGAGATAAAGAAAAACTACTAATAATCGTTAAATTACTTCCCACAATTTTTAGCTACCTGATATACATGTGTAAATTGGATAAATAAATAGTAAAACAATAATGGCTGGAGCTTACGATTAAAAAGGTTTGGGAGGCAGTTTACCTATTTATAAGTCCAATTAAATGCGATCCTTTTTACATATACCCCATTTCAAGCAAGCAGTTAACAAAAGAAGGCCACTAAACGCTTCCAACTCAGCGATGTCTACAGGTGACTTCTATTTAGCTCACCTTACTTCAGTTTTGTGCTTGAAGCTACATATTTCTCAGGTTGAACTGACAATGAGTTAGCCGGCAGGTTTCGCCAATTGTAGTAAGAAGGGTGGTGAACCAGATGGTAAATTTAAAGCACCTTACATTTTTCAGCTGAGCGAGTTCGCATGCACCACTTTGACGTCCTGACAGCGCTGTCATTTTGAGGGCATTGAGATGCCTTCAGATATCTACTCCGAGTTACACTAAGACGCAAATTTGATGTAAGTAGATAGCACCTGACCAATTACAGCTGTCATATGTGTCCAATTGACGTCATAGAGTAACTCGGAGTAGATATTTGAAAAGCTCCTCAGTGCAGTCATTATTTTGAAGTTGATTTTCACTGTCACTGAGCGTAACTGATTGTGAGAATAAAATAATATTATTTCTTGAGTAATAAATTAAAATGCGTTTTTAATCTCATCTATTGTTATTTAGTTTGTTTCTTGCTGTTTAGTTATTTAATAATAACCAGAGACCGGACAGACGCCGGCAGTATTGCGTCACGCAGACGGTCGGACAGGGTCGCCCGTGCATTATACGCTCCGGATAAACGAGCTGCAAGTTAGTATGCCAACGACAGTCAGCAGTTGTGCACGTCCGATCTTGCCTTATATCGCATCTATCGTTGAATACACAACATTACATTTTATATTAGGGTTACTTTCAATTTCTTGTCTCGTTTTTTAATATAAAATCTATATATAGGGGAAAATTTAGAATTAGTTGTATCAGCATACATATTTCTTTGTTTTTTCTTGGAAAATCGTCAGTGTTGTTTCTATTTGTATTTTTTCTTGTTTATTTTATATTTATATTTATTTGCCCTTGTGTAAATAAAAATGTCCGGCTCTTCCTTTACCTGCATCTCAAGTGGTAACGAGGTGGAAGGGAACGTGGTTAGATGCATTCTCATTTTATTTTGATAACGTGGAAAAACTTGCAAGTGTAATGGATATTCTAGAGGAAGATGCACAAAGTGTAACCAAATGCAAAGCAGCTTTCGTCTTTACAAAGTACTTTAAATTTTATTCGCGGACACTTTCGCAATTTACCTAAAAAGATAAAATTTTTCGAAGCGCAATGTATAAAATTAAAAGAAGGAACGACAAGTTTAAATGAATATCTAACAACAAGTCAATTACGAAGCATTCCTGGGGATTTTGGAGCTCGTTTGAACAAAAAAATCGACGCAGTTTTTGCTCGAAATCCTGATCTCAGTATACTTCAAAATTTTTACGATGGCAAAATGGAAGATATTGAAAGTATTAATAAATATAGTAACAATAAGTTAGGTCTCATTTTCGTTACGCATCTCTCACCAGTTGCGATGTCAAGAGAAGTTTTGTTATATTTAAAGATATTTTAAAAAACAAGCCCACAAATTTCACTGAGGAAAATTTAGGATATGTTTTAGTAATCAATATAAATAAATTATGTCTATAAGTATATACAAAAAAAAAGGGTGCTGTATTAATCTGTAATTTAGTTTATACATTTTTAATATCTTGATTCCATTTTACAAAGTACATCAAAAAGTATACAAAAATGTCTATTCAAATTTGGACATTAAGAAGTTCCTCGCAGACTTTTTTGTAGATAACACAAAGTTGTAGCGACAACTTTCGTATACAATAGGTTCAGCAGCTTTGCGAATTTTTCCACGTGCTATACGTTTTGGTCCAGCACATAGTAGCCTTCCCGCAGATTTTATTAAAATACATCATATTAACTCTCACAAAGGTTCAAGCATTCCAACGGTAAAAGAATTTTGTAAATCTGTGCAGTACTTTTTGAGATATTGAATTTTATTTATAACGCGCGAGAGCGAAACGATTTTATTCTTCCGCATATATCGCTGCGCCACTGGTAAGTTAATCTTTGTCGCGGCGTCGTTCATGTCGAAATTTGAAATAACTAGTCAAACACATACATATAATGCAAGCACATACTCGGGCCGCTCTCGATTTCACATACTGCAGCTGGGCCAGCAGAGCGACTGCGATTCAATGAATGCGCGCGCAATAGTGCCTGGCGTCTATCCGGTGCCTAATAATAGCGCAGTAATGATTTCTTTATTACCACACAAATTGTACACAAGGAGCACGTACATACTAGGGTTTAACGTAGGCTAGCTCATTGAGGCTTTGATACATTTTGCATACGTCACCAATGCCTTTTTGAGATCTCGCTGGCGTATAGTAGCTGTAATTTTCGGAGATCTGTATTGAGGCCTCGTCCACCGCGCTGGGTACAACTCTTAAACATACTTTCTAATAATGATGTGTACACATAATATGCTGTTTTTATCTTTTTTTTTTGTTATACATGTATGTTTTGTCTCTAGTTTATCAAAATAATAAAACAAATATGAAACTTAGAATAGAATCTACTACCTATTTGTACATGGATTTTTCCATTGTTCCATACAATACAGGACGTAATCTTATTTTCTATTACTGTATCTTGCAAGCAGAAACAAAGGGTTGTAGACTCGCACCTGCTTGTATAAAATCTGTAAATAAATAATGTTTAGGCAGTTAGAAAGAGCATTTTAGAAATGATTTATCAAGCGCTATTCATGTTAACCCGTAATCCCTGTGTAAATAATCTTTCTACCTGCGATTCAAAAAAACATAATATGAGAAAAGAAGCCCGGCTTGGTAGACGACGCTTCACAAGTGGGATTTAAGCTTAGCCTTGATGACTTAAGCGAAACGTGCCGAAGCCCTGGCTCATTAGTACTCGCTAAACGCTTAATTATAGCATATATATTTATATCGTGAAGACCGAGCTGGCTGGTCCGACACAGTGATTTGTAATGTATTGGGATATTCCCGAGGCCTCTATCTCGTCCGTTAAACCCTAGTACATACGTTTGACTGACAGCAGATGGTAAACAGTCGCCATTTTGAATTCAGATTGCTCTTCTCTCTTTAACACACGTTTCTTATGATTGGTGTAAACTAAAGAAGAAAACTGAAGCGTTTGGTGCTAAAAGAACAAAGTAGCCCCAGCGATTATTTTTCTAGTAATAAAATATCAAATGAGGTGACAAGAAGTGATCCATCTTGTCTTATCCATGTGTTGGTTGAGACAATCAGTTATACTTAGAAATACATATTATACATAATTAAATAGTTGGAAAGCTTTTTGTTACTTTCGTGACATCACCCTCACATTGCTCATCCCACCTCAGTAATCTTTTTCAAAGTCGGGATCAACTAATCAGTATTGCTGTGAAATCTGGTCTACTTAAGGAATTGAATCCCGGAAAGCTTAGATTTTTATTTTCAAACCATATTATCGTTATTGATTTGATTCTCATATTTGGATATATGCATAATTGCATTGCTGCAGTTTATACAAACAAATATTTTCAAAAGTTTTTTTTTAGTAAATGGAATCATAGTAAATATGTTTTGCTCGATATTCTTAGAATATATATGAAAGTTAAACATTCCGCTTCAATTTACTAACGTCAAGTAGATTTCCGTCATTAGGAAACGCGACACAAATTCCGCTAGCAAATCGCCTCCCCAGGAGAGTGAATCGATAAATTCCAAAAATGCAAGTATGTGTTTAAGTTGACGTTGCATGAAAATTAGTTCTTGCTCGTAAATACGATGCAGGAATATTTCACAACATTTAAATACATCGATTCACGTTCAATCATACCTAATTGAAATATTTGATCAACGGCATATTGTGTAAACGAGCTAAACTGTATTTTCAGATTAGAACGTGAAATGTCTTTCTTCAAAATACATAGGTATACTTCTACTGAACCCATCTACTAATTGTAAACGGCTAAAAGTATACATACACATTATCGCTTCTGAATAAAATTGGCAACATTATTTATTTTAAAAGCCTTTTTTTTTCCTTCTTTTATACAGAACCAATTACACTAATAGAAAGGATTCTTTACATCATCGAAATTTTTACCATATTTGTTGTTTCAACGCAATAATATTGTTTCATTACAGTTTTAAATGAAAATATTATTTGACTCTATTTCCTTGATCGTGCCCAAGCCGCATTACAAGGATATTATGTATATAAATATGTAAAATATTAAAGAAAAAGGAATAAACCTTTGTCCCTTACTTAGTATTCCTGCGCAAGTAGCAATGACTATTGATAAAAAAACAAGAGAATTAAAAGCAAAGAAGCCACGAATGACAGGGTGCTAAGAATGTTTTAATAATTATTTACAAGAAAGCTAGCTTTTTGTGCCAGAACGCGATGTTTGGAGCACGAGGGAAACGAGTAGACAAAAAGCTTCACACACAATTTCATATAATATATTTGGCGTTTACGAAAATTGGATTATAAGGTATCTACCGACTTTCTATCCTCTTCTAGCACATTATAAATGCTATGATTTCCTTTCTCTTTCGGTACATCGGGATATATCCGATCCAATCTTTGTAAACCCCTATTATCTACGTTCCACGAATTAAAAATCATTAATAAATTATTTTTATCTGCTCTCGTTTATAGATCCGTCATTATGTATATTACATTTCCAATTTATCACTCGTGCTCCAAACATCGCGATCGGAAGCAAAAAGCTCACTTACGCATTGGTTCATAATTTTTTGGCCTTGTCAACTGTAGGTAAACACAGCATTACCTGTCAGCTTGATGTACTAGTAGGTTCATTTTACCGTCCTAGTGCGGTAAAGCGCAAGGCATTTTATCTCATCTCACAGTTACTTCCAATGTAAAATATGCATTATATGCATCCCCCACCTAATTTAGTTTAAAAAAAAACACACCGGTATTTTTATTACTGATTTCATTGCTATTGACAAAATATCACCATCAAAAAATTCACTTGGACATAGACTTAAGGCTGAGTTGCAAGAATTTTTTTTTAGTGAAATGATTTAATAAGTGGTGGTGAGCTTCCGCACTGCTCTTATACCATCAAAAAGTTGCTAACTTCTGTAATGTTTTGTAAACCTAGATGACAAATACCTATCTTACATTCCTTTAAATTGATCTCGTATTTGCAGCCTGTAAGTTTTTACTATATTTAGTCTCTAATTCTTCACCAATCTCGAAAGTTAGCGTTCAGATATCTCTTCATGAGATATGTAATAGGTTTTCAGAATTAATTTTAATTGTGGTCACTTTTTTTTACGTCAGTTATATTATGACAAGTGAAGTATTCTTCTCTAAATGATTATGCCATTTCAAAATATTATAATAAAGTTATATACATTGTTATTTAGTCACTGCAGGCGAGCCTTCTTCTATGACCCCCCCCACTTCTTGTTTGGGTGCAAACTACACTGTAAAAAATATTGTGGTATTACAGCAAATTACCCTAAATTAATTAATGGATTGTACTTGGATATTTTCTTTTCGGTTTCCTTTACAATTCTTTAATGTATCTTGGTTTTGCGGAAATTGTAATAATAAAATTCTGAATGTAGAAAATTAAACTTTTATTAACGTTTCGCTAATGTTTATTTTATCCCCAGTTCAGTAGTTATATATTGAAAATGTCACACACAAATTTTAAAGAAAAACGAAACAATATTTAAAAATAAAAAATTAAATTACATAAATTAATTAATTAAAATATAAATATTATGTTGGGAGTAAAATAGTTATAAGTTGATTACAAATACATATGAAATATATTTCAATCTTCTTTTACAGATTTAAAATAATTAAGATTTATTTACAATTTTGAGAGAGCCAATGTTAACATTGGCGAAACGTCAATAAAAGTTTAATTTTCTACATTCAGAATTTTATTATTACAATTTCCGCAAAACCAAGATACACTAAAAATATGTTGTGTGTGTTTGGTATCTAGTAAATGAACTTTCATACAGCGGAGAAAATTTGTTTTTTCTTGGCCAAATAATATGTCATGTAATGATGTGAATAAACAATTAAAATCCGGACAATTTGTTTTTAGTTAGTAAAGCATAATATAACATTTTTGGCGCTCAACTTACTAGAGATGGAACAAAAAGAGGTGATGCTAGATGAATTATTCGAGAGGGAACAGGAGGTGAGAGATATGAGAGAAGAAAAATAGACAAAATCTGAAACTAGGGCAACTCCATCTGACACATTAAAAAGCGACAATAAAAATTCATATAGAAGAGAAAGAAACATCAGAAATTTTAGAGGAGGAATAATTTAAAACAACGCATGGATTTACAGAGAAAAATGAAGTAAACAAAACAACAAATTTCGATGATAATTTAAATAATCCTGATTCTGAAGTTATATTGTCCTACAATAAGCATGATGGGTATTATTAACATAGAAGCACAGCTAAATGGGGAAACTATGGTTTCTGAAGAAAATCGAGGTGGTGATGAAAATGATGAAGAGACAAGTGGTACTAGTGAAAGAGACGATGAAAATTATGAAGAAAGATTGGAATTGGAAGTTGATTTATAAGATTTGAAACAAATGATCTCGAGCTGAGAAATGAAAATGAGTCAAATAAGATAGAATTGGAAGAGAATAATGCAGAAAACCTTAAACAAAATTGGAAAAGCGTCAACGAACAAATTTGTAACAATTTATTGAAACGTATTTAAATTGTTTAGGGGATACCAAGATTTACCAATACTTTTACTAGAACTTAGCGCACACTAAACATGGATTATAACTTAAAGAAAGATTAAGTGGAATTATGTAGGTTTAGGTGAGAAAAACGATAAAATTTAAACGCATATTTTGTCTATTTATTGCAATATATCAACGATTTACCATCAAATATACAAAAAAAAACATTCTTAGCAAGACAAAAAACCAGAAACGAGTAGAGAGTGATCACGAAAGAAAAGTCAGATAGTTTAAAGCTAATAATATTAATTTTTGTTAATTTACAAATTGGAAAAGAAAAAAAAGAAAATTTAAAAATATTGATTGATAAAGTTTATTAAAATTTTATTTTTGGGGAATAAATGCTATGGTATTTCCTGGAGAAAAAATGCCGTGCATGCACATGAGGGCAACCTTTTAGTAGTGGAAAGAAAAAAATATGGTATTTTTGACGTCCCTAATGAAACAGATTGTCAGAATTAATTTTGAAATTGGATTACTATTACTTAACGGAGATATCTGTTTTTGTTTGTCAATTGATATGTCATGAATATAAAAAATGAAAATCTGGGCTATTTTTTGTAATTAATAAAGTGTAATTTACAATATAAATTACGTATATTGAAAAATTACTTGTTATCCTACATATCCCACAAGCCTTAGAGTGCTTTGATGCACACAAAATGCATGCCAAGTACACACTCAAACATAGTATATTTCGACATATCTGTGTAGCGTGCGCAGCTATTTCAATTTCGTTGAGGTATCCACATATAAAAGCTCTATAATTTTTTAGATCAGTGATTAACTTGATATATTTAAACTTGTAAGTGGTATTAATTTAGGGTACTGATTGTGTAATTTTTAAGATAAATGAATACTGCTTGTCGGTTCCAGCCAAAGGATATTGAAGAACTCCCGAACATGCACGGTACGGCCTATCGGATGGGAAGTCGTTCTATGTTTGTAACTTATGGTCATAACGAACGGACGTGTCCGGGCATCGTTCACTCACTGGGAATCTAGTAGGCGCTGACATGCACCCGTTAACTTATTGCTATTCATTAGTCGTGTTTTGTTCTCCTTAAACAGTTGAACGCTCATTTATAACATGGAACCGACCGCGTGATTTACGCTCATTTCTTATTTGACCGGTTCTTGTATATAGGTACACGTTATAGATACGAATACATACATACAGAAAAGTGTAGTAGTACGTATTGTGTACCCGCGTATTGGTGTATGTGTGCCGACAATGAGATACTCTAAATTCTCATTATATGGAGTAAATTTAGCACGCGCAAAGCTGTAAACTGGCGTTCTTGGCAAAGGACTACGCATTCCTTGCACCTTAAACAGCATAAATTTAAATGCGCACAATGCGGTTGCCGCGCTCGCATTTACGACATTGTAATTATTCTTAATAAAACATTTCTTCCTGCTCGCGAATGGAATTTATTTCCCGATTATTTTCGTTTGTCGGGGATTCATTATTGATTTTTATATTCGCATTATCTTTCGCGAAAGCACACACTTTGGTTGCCCTAACGAAGCGCAGCTGCTTCTCTGAACAAATACAGACACAACGACAACAAGGTAAAGTTACCGACAATTACGTATGACGTGTTGAAGACAATCCATCCAAGTGGAATTACATAAGAGGTTATTCCGCTTCCAAACACACCTACATACTGTGTTGGCAATATTGCGTATTATATCAAGCTTGTGTGTAACGCACGCAGAGTTGCTTGATTTTGGATTTTCTTGACACCCCAATGAACATCTCGCCAGCACGATATATATTCAAATTTCTTCGCAATTTTCCTTACGGGAAGTTCATGTCTCTTTGTGCATGTCTTAGTGATCAAGTGTACGCTTCCGGTTTTCAACTTACATCTTTCTCCTCTGGTATCTTTATATTCTTCATCCCTACGATTTTTGCATTATTTTTTTCTGCTCCACTGCCAAATATATAGGGTTTACTTGTCCCTTTTTGTTTATTTTTGACCATCATCTTTATAATTTGTATCCTTTCTTGCTGTTTTATGACACCTGTACTCTTCATTTTGTCCTGAACTTTTAGCTCGTCCCGTAAAAACTGTTCTATTCTTGCTATCCGTAATTTATGTCGTACTTTCACCCGTTTGACTATTGTGTTATTCTTGGCTTTGTGTTTCTCGTCTCTTTCAAGATTCTCATCCCGTTTCTCGATTCTAGTTTTTATCGTATTCTCACTCTCCTTGTTTCTTTTTTAATTCTCTGAAATTGCTTAATTCCATTGAAACTCCGCATTGTTATGGGTCATTCCTTTCATCATATGTTTGATCATGTTTTTCAACTCATTCTTCTTGTGATCAGCTTCTTCACTTTATTGGCATTTTTGGAAGAGTGTAGAAACATTTTCTCGGTTACCTTTTATATTGGATTAAAAATTTAAGTGCTGTTTATTACTTACACGGGGGTTCTTTTTTAAATATCTCTTACTTCACTATAGACTAGAGTAGATTAGGATTGGGGTGGCCTATCGACCTGTTTCACCGCGACCTTTTCAGATCTATTGTGATCCCCTTTTTTCCTAGAGGACGCTCTATAATTTTGCCCTCTTGATTAGGCCTATCATCTTTGAGAGCGGCTTCTTTATGTAGCTACAAGCAGTAGAGATCTCCTCCCCCATTACTGGAAACCTTGTCCTCGCCAGACCTTCACATTGGCACAGCACATGAACTGGTGTTTCTTTCTCCTCTTGGCAGTATCTGCAGGTTGCATCATCTGCCAGGCCTATGTTATACATATGCCTATTCAGTCTACAGTGACCAGTCAGCAGACCTACAATCATTGTGACAGTCTTCCTGTCTTTATTCAGTAGATCTCTCGTGAATTCAGGCCTCTGCTCCTTAAGGAACTCTTTTGCCTGCGTTTGTCCCGGTGATTTTTGCCACCACTCTCTGTGGTGGAGGAAACGAGTTTACATGTAATCTGCACATGTGAGGAACTGAAGGTACTCAGGCAGAAATATTTCGGGAGAGAACTATTGGAGCCCTCGAAGGTCCTCAAGTTTTCACTGGGCAAGATACTGGGCTTTATAGAGAACACCAAGCTGCTCGAGTGGAAATAAGAGAATCAATAGGGATGGTACAATGAGCACCAAGCTCAAGTGCCCGGACACCAAGTGCCCACCCTAACTTGAATGAATGAATGAATGAATGACTGTCAGAGAAGACAGTCACAGTTCACTCTAACCCAACAACAACAATCAAACAACAATCAAATTGCGGCATAGGTTTCTGCACATAGTTTTATCCGAAAATTCAAGTAAAAATAACTTCTACCAGTAAAATTATATTCAATTCACAATAGCTACACATAAAAAAATACTTGCAATTGAAGGCAATGAATAGGGTAACATTATCAAAAATTACAAAGTGCTTTCTATTAAATATCCCAATTCTATTCAATAATATATGTTCTTTTAGTGTGTACCCCAGCAATTTGTCAGCTTTGCATTCTCAAGAAAATTTTAATACCAAAATTGTACAGTCTTTCTCGGTACTTTTTCTTTGCATTTTTTTTTACATCTAAAATTTAGATAAAGGATGCTATAAATACAACCGAAACCTCAAGCAGAACAAAGCTTACATAATTTATTGCTGCAAAAAATTCACAATGTTATTATTGTATTCCGACTTACTATGGTAAAATCATTGTGATTTTTTAGACTGGATAAAATTTTAATTTTTATTGAAACTCACACATACATAAATGGATATTGTATTGCAAACAAAATAAATATTTAGATGTAAGTAAATAATAAACTAGAAGTCTGGTCCAATCAGATTTCTTATTATAATTATTTCAGAAGTGCTGTCAATAATTGAAACTATCTAATAGTACATACAGGGGTGGACATAGATTATCCCGCTATCCCTGCTTCATGGGTAGAAAGCTGCTAAAGAGTTGCATTATAATAGGCAGCCATACGTATAGGAAGCAAGCATTGGCAACTATACTGTAAACGCCAAATTGAGAGCGAGCGGTGGGAGTCAGTCTGCGCAACATTAGAAGTAGTAGGAGACTTTGTATTTAGCTTTACTTCAATAAGTGCACGTGCGCGTTTTTAAAAACGACTAAGCGCATCCCCACCGCTCGCCATCTAAATTGGCGTTTGCAGTACCTGAGGTTAGGTTCTTCCATTCCGGATCAGACCGAACAAAAAATAGTTGTCTGTTTTGAACTTCTTTTGACATATTCTCTTTATTTATAATTATGCGTGCCATCTTAGTGGTCTCCAAACTATGTAACTTCTTCTAATTCCGATCTCTCACACTTTCCGAAATAGCAAAAGCCACCGTGTAATTCTTGTTCAGAGTTGTCAGCCACCTCTAACCTACGTATGATCGCTTGACCCAGAGCTCCCTGTATTATCGAAATAAGAACCACAAAGAAATGTGCAGCTAAGTTGTATATTTTCTAAAATACAAAATTGACACTGTAAAACATTGATTTTCATAGTTTTCAGTACCTAAGACTTTCTTTGTTTACATATGGCCGTGCATCAGTTTATATTTTTTTTTATATAGCAGCGGACAAAAATTAATTTGAGTATACTATGCATACAATGACCTTGCAATACGCTCCGATGCCAATGTTGAACCGCTATTGGGCGTTAGGCATGTGGTGGGAGACACAGCTATATGCCTGTTTCTATTTTAAAGCGACGCTTTACTCTAGTTAAATTTTGTCAATTACAGTCTACATAGATACTTATAAATTTCGTATATATCATAGATGGCGGTTTAACAATTCTTGAATCCTTTTAATTAGTTTTTATAAAATTTAAAGCTTCTTTATTTTATTCATCGAATTTACCAAATTAACCTATGTTATCTTTATTCGTAGCAGAAGGAATAAGCAAAGTAGATTAAGCGGGCAGTAAATGCAGAATGATATTATTGCCTTGAATTTACTACAGCCGCCATAATAATTTCCTTTTTAATTAGAAATTCCTCGAGCAAAATTGATCACGACGATGCCTACACGACATGATTCAGTAGTAATAGATTCACTTTCAACAGCACACACAGATCCGTTAATACACCTGGTGTAAAGTAATATGCCAATAAATTGTCTAAATAATTGTTATGTGTCTTTAGAGCGGTCACACATACCTTTTTATTTATTTGCGTAAATTATTTAGTACTCGGCCTTAGATTTAATGAATAGGCGTACCAATTAAATGTACAATTTATCACGTTTTAACTTCAGTTAAGGTGTTAAGTGCATATGTATTATATGTTTCATCATACGCATGTTCCACGTCCTGAAAGCAAATAGAATAATCGTTAATATTTATTTTCTGGTCACATTGGATATTCACATCATAATTACTAATATGTTGGAATTTTTAACGGCTACTTTAGTATTTTTTTTTTCCAGTTTAATACTACGTCCTGGTAGAACACGCTAGAAATGAAATTTTTCAGTACTTATACTTCAATACATTGCCTCTGAAATTATATCTAACTTTGCTTATGGGTTTTTATGGAAATGAAGTAAACATACATATTAGTATATAACATAGGTCCTACTTTTATTTACACATCTATCAATACGCCATATGAATTGTTGTTATGTAAACTCTACATACCAAAGCCTCATGTTAGGTAGACCTTCCTCTTCGATTTTATACGCACTTTAAAAGGATGAGGCCAAATGTTTCATCCTGCTTCTTGTAGAATCTATATTCTGCTTTCTCTGCTATTCCAAGCTTATTCAAGGGCCCTTTCAGTTCGCAGTTCTGACAGGATCCCTGTTAGTATGCGAATATTGTTTTTACTTAGGTTGACGCATTTTATAGATGCGCTCTTTCAGCTATTTTTCGTTGCGTGGAAATTTTCTTTGTTCCACTTCATTTTTCAATTTTGTCAGTACTGGTGCTGTCACGTTTTTTGCAAATGAAATTGTGTTACAGCTCATTTTTAAGGGGAAATTATCAACTATTTTATTTGCTTCCATTCAGCACTATGTATCACGGAAACCAGACACGGGTAACTTTGCTCCTTTTACCTAGCTATATATACTACTAGCTTGTCAGTTATAGTGGTCATCCGAAGCTGCTAAAATTCGATAATGTCAGATATTCAGTGAACCTGGATGTGATTGGACACCGCTCGAGGCAGTTTAATTTATGGTTGACGATTGCCCAGACTTGGTATTGGCTGCAATGAATGAACTATTAAAAGCCTAAAGTTTCTCTACGGACTGTAAAACAGCAGGGGTAGTATTGATTCCTAAGAGTGCCAAATCTCTTAACCTAAAATCGTTTAAGGCTTTATGTATGCTAAATGGAATGGGCAAACTATTGGAAATATTAATACAAACTATGTTGGTTAAGGAACTGGAAGGAGGTAGGAATTTACATGATCATCAATATGAATTCCGAAAGCAAAGATCTACTATCTATCCCTTGAAGGTTGCCCCGGAGGCTGTAAGGGAATGTCATACCAAGTAGTGTGCCCTTATTACAATTAACGTTAAAAATGCCTTCAATTCGGTCAATCACAGTAGAAAAATTACTGTGAAAGAAATATCTCTAAATGCAAATCAACCTTGTATCTAGCTATCAGTGCTCGGTCCACTTCTTTGGATGACGGTGTATTGAATTTGAAGGTTCACTCTAGGTGGTGCAATAGTTATTTAGAAATATTAAGACTTTACACTGAGTTTAAGCACAGAGAAGGCGGGTAATCTAACACAGGTTATGACTGCTCATAGCTCTCTCAGATGTTATTCAAAGCGTTTTCGGAATGATGATTCTGATGCGTGCATATATTGCGTAGAGTTGGACACTATTGAACATACTAAGATACGATGCATGTGTCGGAACGATTTCAGACAAATGGTACAGCAGAAGGTAGGTGCACTCACCCCTGACAATATTATCACCGTCATGATCTCATTAAAAGAAACTTGGCAAATAATCTATGGCCTCATAAATAATACTATACATAAAAAAAGAGGAACGTGCTAGACAACAAATATATTTATCTAGATAAAATTATTAAGGCACCCATCATTAACGTTGACCACTGTAGAAGCTTCTGCGGTTTCAGCAATGTTATTCTGGGAGTGATAAGAGGATTTTCAATGGGTATGCCAATTTTGGTGGGTTTCACACTATCGAATCATATCTAGGTTTCGGTTGCTTAGAATATTTTCCCCTGCCAAAAAAAAAAAATTAAAAAGAAAGTAGTTTAGACGTATTTTGATGAAAATACCTTTGAGGAGGTCTTTTACATGTTACTATAACGTACGAATTTCGTTTTTCGCTATTCATTACATGACATTGTAATGTTATCGGCGTTCTATCTAATAAACTGATCATTTACATACAACTATTTATCTATATTAATTTATCTATATTCTGTTACTAGTTTATTTATCGGGTATTTTAATAGTACTATACCAAGCTACTGCTATAGCTATACTTCCGTTCATTACTCGGAATCATTTCAACAATTCTTTATTAGCAAATTTCGTTCCCACATGCAACGAAATAAAGGTTTGACGACATTTGAGGCTGTGAAGCATGATTTACTTGAGTTGATTACGTCAACGAACTGATTGTGAGTTGAATTGATTCACTCGCAAAGAATGTGTAGGCCAATGATTCATTCCAATACTTGCTCATATTTGTAGAGGAAAATGAAATGAAGTAGACAATAGATTCCTTTGTCGATATTATGTAGTTACCAGTTAAAATTCTCTTTTGAAAGAGATAGTAATAGCCACAATTATAAATATAAATTCCAATCAAATCGTTCCAGGAGGGATTACGATGGCAATTGGTACATGATTCGCAAGTGTTTAAATGCAGAATTACCTCTTGATTTCTAAGTTACTTTTTTGGCCAAAAAAGCCGTTTTGTTCAAACTTGTGGTAAACACGTGTCCAAACACCGATTTAAACAGCGCGCAATACAAATGTTTCAAAAAATATGAATTGGAAATGAAAAAAAGAGTCCAAATTGTTATGATGACCAGGAAACAGCTGTAATATACGCAGCAAAGTAGGATTTAAGAATACGAGAAATTATTAGAAAACAAAATTATTTTCATTGAACTTACTGTTCACATACATTTTTTTTATTAATAATTTTATAGATCATAAAATTTCATTAAGGTATTTCCACAATTTTACATATTAACATAGGTAAATACATAATAGTGTTTTTTGTAACAATTGATAAAGGTAGCTAAGATGTACCGAAACGTTTTGTATTGTGATAGGAATTGTTAACTGTAGCCGTAAGTCCAAATAAATTCTCCAGTAAGAAAAAAAATAATCTCGGCTAAATAAAGAAACCGCCAGGAATTATTATTAACAGAATGCACTTACTCTTATTTCATTAGCTGTACAATAATTGGTCTTAGTAAATAATTGGCACATTACATAAAGAAAATTGTTTGACATATTCTAGATTATGGGAAAAATTAAATTGTTTGATTTCTTGTTGATGCTTCACCGTTCACGGGGTGTAAATTCCGTATGAACTTATTTTTAATTTTTTTTGGTGACGTTTTTTGATGATTATGAGAATGTGTTAACTACTTTAATTTGTTGGACACTGAAACCTCTTAAACACGTAAAAATCTTGCACTGACTCTTTACTTTAATCAAACTGACAAATAAATCAACAACTGACTAATATGATCTTTTCAAGCACTGAACAGAAATATTAGTTGTAATAAGTTTTTTTATACTTACTGATTCAGTTAGTTACCTTAATAGTACAAATGTAACAGAATGTGGTTAATATTAACAATTATTGAAACTAGTGATCCTACAATATTGTGTGGTAAATTTCCTGGCGCCACTCACGTAAAAAATATATTGCTGTTATATTTCTGATATGATATATTATACAGTTTCCTCTGTGTGCTCTGCAGTTACGTTCTTATATTTAATTATCCCGAGTTGTTTGTTTAAAAGAAACCCTGTGAGAGATATAATAATTCACAAATAGTCTGGTAATTAAATAGCAACAATATATAACATTAATAATAAAGAAGGTACTGCCTTTGAAAAGGCAATGGTGATAATGTGTATATTTCTTCCAATTTTGCAACTATTTCTTAACAATTCGTAAGCGCTACTAGGTGCTTAAGTATACACATAAAAAATGTAACACTACAACACAATCATAAGTACTACTACATAGTGTAAACAAACTGTGGAATTACGTGATCAATTTACGTCAGTTAAAAAATTGATAATCCTTTTGTTTTTAAAACATAACAACTTTAAAATAAAGGAGAATTGACCTGAATGCTACAAGTCAACTATGTAAGCACACCATCCTTATTTTTCCCTAGAGTGTACAAAGAACATTTGACTGTTACTTTATTTGTACTGTTTGTTTATTGACTGTTACTTTATACATCTCTCTTTTTTCTATATAAAACATGGTAATTTCTTTGATTTAAATTGGTAATACACCTCTACCAGAAATAAATAGGAATTGGCAATATGAATATTGAAACGTCGGTCATAATCAGTAAGACAGCTTATCGAAAGGAACCTTCACTTGTCAGTGAATAAATAAATTTTAAAGTTGAAATCCAAACACGACCTACTAAACTTAAAGCGGAAGTGAATAATTCGTATTTCTTAAAATTAAAGCAATAGACTTAAAGAATATTTTGTTAGGAGTAAACATGTAAAATGCAAATTTTTGGATTGGACCTTGGAATGTTGTTTATGCGAAAAAGGAGCTTTGAGTTTTGCATATTCGATTTCGAATTTTAGATTTTATTTATTATTTACTGGATTTATTTTAATGCGCATTCAGGGAGGCCACCGGAATAATTGCACAAAAGCTTTATTGCATGTTTATCTTATTAATTAATCGACTAAATAAATTAGCTCTTATTTTACGTATGTTATAAATTTTCCGAGGAAAAAATTAACGTGCATAAACAAACGCGTAAATCTTCATTGTGTGTGTACATGTCAACTCATTCTCCAATGAGCGTGTAAGCGCGATAAAGAAAGAGAAAAGTAAAGAAACAAGAGGCGAGTACGAGTAAATAACGATAATAACGGTACACATACATATGTGTGCAGATATACGCGAACTATGTATGTATGTATGTAAGAAAGCCGTACTGACTACAATTTCACTGTTAACCTTTAAGAGGCCATTATAACCTTGTCGGCGGCAAGAGAAGTATCCAAGTCAAAATCGCGACCTTAAGTATCAGCCCCACAGCCATTGAATAAATCGTACTCAATCATGCGATATTAAAACACGTGTGATTATTCAACCTTGTTTTCAAGTTGTCCGTTATTTTATGGTTATTTTATACCGTTTTTAATAAATACTTTTACTATTATACAAAGTAATCTAGATCGCATTATTTTCAACGACTTACCGGGTATAAACTTCATAACCTTGGTGGTCATCTTACCTGTAAACAAAAAAAAGAAGCTTATTACATACAATTACTAAACAATGTTAGTCGATAGTTAATGTATTTTATTGTAAACTATATGAAAATATTTGCATTTCTCTTTTTGTTTTAATAACATTAGGCAGGAAGTAACGAATGAATCTTCAGCCATTTCAAAAACGCAACGGCCGGTTCGCGATACCTGGTCATTAATTCAAACTCATTTCAATGTAGTTCCAGTTACTAAGTTAGGGTTTTTTTTTTAGATATTTTATCTGCTCTGTACAGATTTGCTTTAAATTTCAACTACCTTAGCAAATAGCATTTTGTGTAATAGTTTTGGCGAAAAATATTGTCACAAAATTACACTTTGTATGCTTGTGAACCAACATATAGAAATAATAAAATTCCCTACAGGAATAAATATATAAAAGTAAATTTATTTATTGTATAAAATATTTTAAAAATAGAAAAGATGGTATGAAAAGCACATGTTACGTTGACTGATATAATACTCGAACTTAACAGACGCCATTCTAACACTAGTTTTTTTTAATATGATATTGATTCACTATTCAAAGTACACAGTTACTACGGAAATTGAATACACTTTCCCAATTTAAGTTTGCGAAAAATTGCTGATAGGCAGCATTAGATAAATTAATCTACAAAGTGAAATTTCAATAGAAGTAGAAATAGTAGAATATTGGTAGAATACGAGCTAGTGTTTGGGCTGCTTTCATCGTTTGTTGGATTCTTCAAAATTTGACCTATGGGCAGTATTTCTACAGCCGTCATCAGGGCAACTCTGACTTATCAGGCCTTAGCCTGTGGTTTTCAACTTCATAGGTTCATGATAGAAATGTATATCTCTCCAGTATAAATGCCTATGCGTTTTTTTCTATGAAATCTGTTTTAGAGAAAGCTTTTTTTAAGAATTTTACTATTTATACTCGTGTGATATTCTGGTTCTAGAATTTCGATTATACCTTATTAACCAGTCTGATTGTCGGTCTGATCCTGGTTGTGTACCGTTACGTATTAACGATATCCATACCGAATACAATTTAAGACTTGTAGCTAGGGCGAAGCAATAAAATGCTTCGATTTTTTCTATGCGACAATTATTTTCACTACGCAGTGGCGTAGAACGAGTCAGGGTTCTTTGTACATACATACATATGCATAAACATCAGTTATCATCAGGCAGTAAGCAACTGTATGGTGCCCGATATGTTATGGAATTAATTTTAATAGAAGTGTCTATCAATAGTAGACGTGTCTTCCGATTGTTTCTTATATATATATGTGTATGAATATATTTACACGTGTTAATTCGGGCGGGTCGAGATATCCCTCTTGATTGGATTATTTCGGGACAAGATTTCCCGTACTGATGCTTATCGGGAACTCGGAAAATCGGGATTTCCCATAGCTAGAAATCGTAAATGTACGGATATTTAAATGTACCCTGTGAGAGTCTCGTAGCTTTGAACAACCAATGTTAATCGGGATTAAAAATGTTTTAAATATTTCTTTTAACATTGGAAGGGGTGAGAGGGAGGCGAATGAGTTTTTTAATGATAAAATTATGTTTTTGTCACTACACCTGGGCAGAGGATGCATTAAACGTGTTTTAAATCATTTTATTTTACATTGGAATGGGTGAGTGGTGAGAGGGATGACTTTTTTAAATGATAATTTTTTTAAACAAGTAGAGAATGCACTAAAGTGTTTTACATAATATATTTGTTTTAAGTAGGAAGAGATGAGAAGGAGACAGATATGAATCTTTTTTTGATAGGAACATCCGCAATGCATGTATAAATTATTAATAGAAATACGTAATAGATAAACGATGTAAATATAATATTGAGTGCATATATTTTTATTTTGCGAAACGTAGAATCTTATAATCAGCATGTCATTTGTTTTGTACATTAGAAGTGATCGGGATTTATCGGGAAATCTCGACCGGTTCCGCTAAATAAAATCTCTGGTCGGGAGGGGAATTCCCGATACTACCCGTCCCGATTTAACAGGTACAAATATATTATTGTCATGCAGGATGTTGTTGGTTTCAAACGCTTTTTCTTTTGGTTTATAAAGGTTCCGAAGCTCTTCGTTTAATTTAGCTTATATTTTATACATTTTGCTGTAGGTTGTTGGTATTTTGTCTTTTCTGTTTAGTTTAGTGCGTATGCATAAACATACTGTTGTATATTATTAGATTAGGTATTATTTTCTTCTTATTATTGTTATTTATGTCCATAGTTTCTTTACGTTGGGAGGTTTTTGAATTCATTATTTTAGTTCGTTTGTAGATGTTGATAATATTGTATGTTTCAAAATGGCTTCTGGTTCTACATTCCAAAATTGTTCAAAGATAATTGCATGGATTGCAGAGTATGGAGAATGTTAAGAAAACTGATTATGCTCCACTAAACAGCTGTGATATGCAAAGATTTTTTTCTGTCGTCAATGTCATTGACGACTAATATCATTTCCAAATTATCTGTGGTTAAACTTCATCTATTAGGTTCCAGGGTATTTTTAAACACAGAAAAAAGTAAGTGTTAAGTATAGTAATTACGCCAATGGACGTTTTCCATAAATTCAAGCTCTATCGGCCGTCGCATACAAGGAGATATTTCTTTTGTTTTGATGGATACTTGTGCGATAACGATTTTTTGCGGTTTACTTACCACAGTTATTATGTAGCGGCTTTTAAAAAACCGTATAGAAAATATCAATATTATATTTATATTGTGTTTGCCGCTCTCCCCACTGATAGCTTCTGATGTCGTTACTATGTACAAATGCGGGCTCTTTCAATTTCTTTTTCGTTTATCCATCTTTTTTCATGGGATGTAAGCATTTTCGCAACTGCTTTTTAATTTTTACATAACGTTGTATACCTTGTTTCATAAAATAAACGAATAAAATATATTACTAGCCAACAAATTATTTAATTTGGAACCTTTCATCGTATTACGTGTTAGATAATTTAAAGATACCTATACAGATATAAACTTACTGGATTTTTATATTTACCTCCGTCATTGTTCTTGGTAAATCCGTTCTAATTCTGCGGTCAATCCAGCCACAACAAAAACTACCGCAAACGAGAAGAAATAAATTCAGTTTCAGGATCTATAGTAAATGTCTAGGTCCGGAAGAACATTTTCTGATTCATAAGAGCAAATAGTCGCTTACTTTCGCATGATTACACTAATTCAATTTTCACCCTATTAGCCTTGACAAATACAAGCAATCAAATTAATGAACAGTATGATTGATTTAGATTTATTACGTACTGGAAAAGATTAATTCATATTGAAAGCAATATATAATAATTATGACGTTTATTGCCTTGGGTTATTAGAATATTTTAATTCTCTATACTTTAACTGCTTAAGCATTTTATTAATATTTTTCATCTAATGTAAGGTATGATAATATATCACACATAGTTTGGCTATTAACCAGAATTTTTGTTTCTGCTACAACTTGAGATAACAATTTGACGAATAGGGAGGCAATAAATTGTCAACTTAAAGGTCGTTAAATGTGTGATATCATGAGGTAGCATCAGCTAGCATTAAAACTCCAAGTAAACGTAATAATTACTATTATCATTACAGTAGGGAAGAGAAATTTCATTTATATACTTACACATGTAAATGCGCTAATGAAAAGGATAATTAGTTGCATCAGCGTTTAATTAAAAATAATGACTTACGAACTTTTTTATTACATACATACACTTGTACATATCTACGTGCTTTATATGCGTCTTTCGCTACATTTTTAGCTGCTCTTTTCTTTCAATGTCAATATAAATTAACGAAGATAATTTACGTCCGGGAAAACTTAACCTAATTAATTTTCATAACATAGACAGGGCTTTATCGAGTAAATAAGATAAAGTCGACAGCACGAGCATGATATACAATATCTGCGTGCTAGTCCGACGTATAAGTGTATGTAAGAGCACTGTTTAACTACTGGATCTTTACGAGCAATGTTCCACAAAAATCTATACGCGCCGTCATGTGTATGCCGAGAAATTTCATTAGGGTAATTGGCAGTTTTAACATATCGAATTACTACTCATAGGAAACTATTATATTGACAGTATATTATATTACACGCGTCTGCAATGCGGCGTAGACTTTATTAACTCGCAAACCTGTCAGGTTAATTATAAATAGACGCTTCTGCAGTTCATACGCATTTAACATTTTTGCCTTTCCTCATTTTTTTCTCATTGGTTCTATCTCTGTCCTTTTTACATGAACTGAATTCAGTCAGTTCGCGCTAAGCGAAAGTTTTCTTTGAAAACTTTCGTCGCCAGAAGATATACTCATTCATGTGTGTGCATGTGTGAGTTACGTATACGAAGGCCTGTCCGCTTGCCTATTTATTCGGAAGTAATACAACCGATGGATTATAAAGGAGAATAGAAAGCGATTTTTAAATTTACTTCGCCAGGAATGAATTCATTTGGGAAATTTTGTAGAGCAATCTCTTTTTTATCTCCACCGTTAAACTGTTGCTTAACACCTTATATGTAAGAAACGCGTGCAATTATTTACTACCATGGGGATTATGAGAGCGGTGAAATACTTCAATTTAGTCATAAAATTTACTTTTATATTCGATGAAAAGATTTGCGGTTTGTGCCCATGTTTTGCCTTAGGAAATGCTAAGCGACAGATAGTGGAATAAAAACGTGTTTTATTATTGTTTCTTTTTGATATACAGGAAATTTAAAAATATACAGATATGAATTTTAGTAAGGAACAGAAATCATTTAATAGATTTCGGACTATACAAAGAGGACAGTGAGAAAAAATAAATATAATACGTCTAAGGGACGTATAAGTTCCCGCACTTTTTGCTGGTATATTGCGAATTGACACTCATTGATCGGATTGAATCTTTCGGTCTGTAGCACTCGCAGAGTGTTGTAAATCGCTAGTTTCAATTTTGGACGACATTCACGTTTAAAGGGTAACAACAAATTTCGCTAATTTTTGGATTTTGCAATACAAATCGCTCTCGACAAATTAAAAAGAGTAAAATTGTCAATGCGTCTTCTATTGGTTTGTAAAACTAGCGCAATCAGATTTTTTTTGCCGTATCTACTATTATACTTCCACTCCCATACGGACTAGGAGATGAATGGAAATGGGCAAAATATACGCAAAAATGATACTTGAGAAATACTAGATATACCATATATGCTACAAATAAATTTTCAATTCGTAAAATTAAATTCCAAAAACACTAATCCTCACTGCACTGAGAAAAATATGGTCTTTATATCAATAATCTACATTTATTGAGTGAATTTTCGTCGGCAGAACGAAATGCCTCATTATTATTTACAATCTTTGATTCATTTCATTATTATAACAAATCATTTTGCATTAGTCCATTTGTTATGACATCTATACTTTCATATGTTCATTAAATAATATTGTTAATAATATGAATATCAACGAATATATAGTTATTTTTATGTACCATTTTCATAAAATTGTTTACCATATGAACATAATGAAGTATTAAATTATATCATCTCCGTTATTTTAATCGTTTGCAATTTATTGCAAAAACGAACTGATTACCTTGATGAAGGTGTACAGCAGTCACTGATTGCATTACCGGCTTGAGTGAGAGTTTGGCGTGTGGTCCCTTAGAGGACGCATATCTAAATTCATGGTATCTTAGTGGGAGATCGAGGCTAGTGCTATATCGATGAGAGTGTACTTGCATTTGGAGGAATAATAATGGCGTGACGCCTGGTAGGCTGCTTGTATGGTGATTCCCCTACATTTGACTATAAGCCCCCGCCATGGTGGCATTTTTGCGGCTAATTATTTAGGCATTTTTCTTTTGATGTTTACAGTAATAGCCAATGCTTAATATCAAATTGGTTAATTTTAATGTTACTTTTACTGCAGTCCAAATAAGTGCCAAATAAAACTGCAAACGCTTACTCAACAGTTAATTCACTGAATGAAATGTGTTTATTGCATCAATGAATTAAGTTCATTATTTTAATTACAAGCTTACTCTATGACAATAACTAAAATTTATTATGATAGTATACATTAAATTAACCACGTGCGGTTAGTATATCAGCAAATAATATTATATTGATGCCTTTCTTCATTCTTCTATTAGAGTGCGTACCTAAAATTGATAACTCACGTTATTCAGTAAACTAAATAAAGTTGTTAAAACAATTTTATTTGGTTTACACTTTGGTGTTCGTTACAACAATAGATAATATTTCATGGAGTCAATCAAGCTTTCGTTTAATTTTCAATTATTTTGGTTGGACTAATACAATGAACGATTTATTATTCAATAAATTTCTTTGTCATTTAATAAAATCTTGAACTCCTTCTTTAGACCAATTTTAATGCATTATTTCATGTGAACAATGATTTTTCATTGTTTCAGGATCCATTTTTGTGCGTTTCATTAGTGTGCGTTTTTACAAATAGTGTCACTATAGCACTAGGTTAAAGTAAACAAGTACACCCTAAAAATAATGTGGTAAAATAAAAAATAGCAGGTAGGCCAGTTGCCACCTATTTTTGGCAAAATTATTGCAAAATTCTGGAATCACCTTACATTCATTATAAAATAAAGGTATGTGTGTGTATATCATAAAAAAATACTTTTGAAAAATTACAATACAAATTAGTACATTTAATTAACTGTACAGTGAGGATGCGACCTTGCACACATGTTAATTCTGGACTCAAGTGAACACTAGAAATTTTCCTTGTCTTTTTGTTGACATATCAATGAATTTGCATTACAAATACATATAAAAGTTTTATTAACTAAATTTAATCAAAATGAAAATGCTCTTTCGCATTTGATATTGGTCCAATTTTGATCTGTCAAAATCTGTTATAAATATTTAATATTCACATTCACTCCATCCATGGGGCTGGTAACTGTACACTGTCCCCTGAAAAAGCATCTATACAACACGATGCGAACTACAGGAGGAAACGAGTTTACATGTAATCTGCACATGTGAAGAACTGAAGATACTTAGGCAGAAATATTTCGGGAGAGATCGGGAGCCCTCGAAGATTCTCAAGTTTCCAATGGGCAAGATACTGGGCTTTATAGAAAACACCAAGCTGCTCGAGTGGAAATAAGAGAATTAATAGGGATGGTACAATGAGCACCTAGCTCAAGTGCCCATCCTAACTTTAATGAATGAATGAATGAACGAACTCATTCTCTTCTCTTCTGTACCCATGACAACTCTGTTGCAAGTAATGAGACGATTTAATTCTATATTTAAATATCCAACTATATCCAGCCATAACGGGCCAGATTGAAGAGTAAGATAGTGATGTCCCCATGTTGCCCCATAGCCCCATCTTGCCTCTTTAAGACATTTTCTGGTTATGTTATAATAACATATTAAATATTTGAAATAAACAAATAACGCACTATAGAAAATACATGCACTACATGTCACTTAATAAGCACAAAAAAGTGTAGTTGTAAATAATTTACTTATACTTCCGATACTGGCCGTTGAACTCACCATCAAAACAATAAAGAAATTCTGGAAATTGTGTGTAAAAGTTCACACACAAACAGCAATAACTTTTATTATTACGAGTAGTAAAGTTTCCTACATTACAACAAACATAAAACAGCACCTGTTAATATTAGGACTGCTATTATTTGACAGATGCTTACTGCCGTTTTGTAGATAAGACGATGTCCCCATCATGCTTCGTGGCCCCATCTTGCCCCACCCTCCCCTAATTATCATATATCGTTGTAAAAACACACTAAACGTGCAATGAACGAGAGTTTTAAAACAATACAAGTGTAGCTCTTTATTTAAATACCAAAAAATGTTCTGTTTTATCAATTTTGAGACTGTCAGATCACAGGTACATGTGTTGGAGTCATAGATACTATATAACATAAATTATTTACCTCGAAATTTGTATTCAAACTTGACTGGCATTTTAAATAAATGAGGTTAAAGATACGGTAAATATATACGGTAAAATCAGAGTCATCTATCCGTAAATGGCCAAACTAAATTTGTAAGAAAATTTACTGGCTAAAATTGAATTGAAACTAATTAATTATTTTCTCTTTTAGGTGGGATATACTTGATGAAATACCTTGGATGCAAATATGGACAGCTCAAAATGCAGGTGTAGGTAGGTAATTCTCTGGGTCAAGTTGCACGTTCGGTGCGAGAGGCCTCAGTAGCGGTCAAATCATGTAATGGTATTCTATCCAGGATTCTTCTCAGGAAATTTCAAAGAGAATTCTCGAAGATTATTCAGGTGAAAATATGGATTTATATTATCCAGGTGATATATCGATACTTTTTAGGTAAATACTTTGATAAGTCTGAGTGTGTGGCGTAAAAGTTTTTATAGGAATTCAACCGTCGTCTCTCGTGGCCACAGGAACAATGACTAATTTAAACTAAAAGTAACAGTTATTTGTCTTCGATTGTTGTTACTGTCGGGTAAACCAACATAGAATTCAAATAGATAACTAGTAACTGACATTGAGACACCGTTATTTACTTTAGTTTGAGAGGAATGCAGAAATTGTTACCGAATAAATATCCTGAAGAATACATACGTCACCTAATAGCCCTCAGAATAATCGAACTCTGTATGCTATCGAATACGAAAATCTTAAAATTCGATCATCGTAAGAGCCCACGTAAAATGTATGCACCAGCCGTCGCTGGTTTCTAGGCTACATTACCTACCAGCTAGAACATTTCTATTCAATAAATTGCGTTATGGATGGGGGATACTATCATTTTTTTAATTGACGAAATGCCATTAAATCTTTCAAGAACTCGTTAATATTAATAATTTATTTCTATGGTAATATAATCGGAAATAAACAATTTCCTACTAGCTAGAAGTAATATTTTTTCGTTAAAATATCAAAATTCTTTAGTACGTAAGAGTTATTGCCTTTTGGTTAAATTGTTATTTATAACTTTCAATTAATTCTTGATGGTACACGTGTGAAAAAAAATATATTTCCATATATTAGAATTAAAAATGCCCATAAAATTATGATGGAATTTATAATCAAACGAATAGCTTGGATATATATTGCTGCCTAGGGTTATACAAATAACAGAAGAACTGTGAAATAGCGCGCCGAATATATGGAAAATGACGACGAAAACATCGCGATTGATATTAGAAGTAATAATGGAAATGCTTTGAACGAGTCTTAAGAGCACCAGGCTAGAGATTTTTCCTTTCGAGTGCCACACCCTTCTTCTTAGCAAAATCTGCTTTAGTATTTTTTTTCTTTACTTTTCTTTAAAACTAAAATGGGAAAATGATGCTTTGTGTTACGTACTTATCTAGAATAAATAAGATGACTCAATGATACTTGTGACTTGCTTATTCACTATTTTAACCGAAAGAGGATAATATTTATCTATTTTTTATTTTATTTTCAGATTGGATTAATTATCGTATTTATCACTTTACGTCATGCATAACTGTAAATGATTGTATTTTTATTTTAAATTGTTGATTTTTACGTATATGAGAAAAGTAGGAAACACAATAATATAAATGATATTAATTTCGATTTGTTTTCTTTTCCTTTAGGTTTATCCTTTTGTTGTTTGTTGTTTTTCTTGGTTTTAGCGGAATCTTGTGGTGTTCAATAAAATGATATTAATTGATATTGACATTACATTTTTGAATTGTCATGTTACATGTATTAGTCAAAAGCAAATATTCCGACCAATGCGAAAATTCATGATTATGACACTAGAAAGATCAACTGCACTTACCTTCTAGCTCAATGAATATTATAAGTCAAAGCGCAGATAATTTAGGAATAAAAATATTTAATCATTTACCCAACGAAATTAAATATCATGACAGTTATAAAAGTTTTCGAAAGTCACTAAGTCACTAAAGCATTTTTGTTACAACATTTCTCTTATTCGATGGCTGAATAGCTCGGAGAGTAATATGATGTTCTTTTGCTTTCTTTTTCCTTCTGTTTATAATTTTCTTTTTTTGTATTTTATTATTAATATTATTGATTTATTGTTCTACCAATTTGTTTTTAAGTTTGGTGGTACAATTGTATCTTTAATCAATAAATATTATTATTGTTATTATTATTATTATTATTATTATTATTATTATTATTATTATTATTATTATTATATTTAATATATAATAATAATAATATAAAAATTATTATTATTATTATATAATAATAATAATAATAATTTTTTGAATGATATCTGCATCTGCTAGTTCGTTTTATGCATTATTTTTGGAGGTCGAATTTTGGGTATAATAAAGTTGTTTGTAATGTGCACGTATACCTAGATACTACACAAATTTTTTAAATTATATTTTATTAACTGTATGGTGACAGAAAAAAAAAATTAGTTTAGTGTCTTGAATTATCATTAAAAAATTCTGACATCATTTAGAAAACATGCTGTATATAAATTTATTTCCAAATAATCCCAATATTTCACAGATAGTAACAAGTAACGTTTCATTCTAGTTTAAATACACAGCTAAAAAAAGTTTTAATAGGTTGAAGAAGTAGGAAACCAGTGCAGCTTTTAACTAAAATCAATTGACTTTATCTTAGATACTCGTTCTAATATTAAAAAAATTGCTCGGCCATTAAAACGTATTGTACACTTTGAAAGTGAAACTAACCACAGGTAAACTTCTTTCACAAGTGCGCGTTTAATTCATCGCAGAACATTATAGTGGGCGTTAGGCGTATATCCACTCTTAGGTAAATAGGAAAAGAACAAAAGGTAGAAGAAAGTACTTCTCTGCAATATTGCGAAGAGCACAAAGTTATGAAACGAGTCCTTAGAGGAATTATTTACATTTATCGGCGCATTACCAACTGCCCACCAGTATCCATTCGTGCATAGGTCGACTCCGTGCGGACTTTTGCCCTGCTATTCTTTGCAATACGGTTGTGATTAATTAATGTAAGCATCGTGGAATTATTCTTACATACAATTGCTTTTAACATTTTTTATTGCCGGTATTTCGTTCTGCTGCAAGCGTTTATGCAAATTCAAAAGTACATGGTCGGTGTTTACGGGTTACTAGTCTTATCGACCGTTTGAGTCTCCTGACGTGCATGCTTCTTCTTTGCTGAAAATGAATACTACCGTACGAGCTTCGTGTGATAATATATCCAATGATCATCTTTTGCAGTTTAGCAAATATGTGGACAATAAATAATAAGAAACTATATACAGGGTGTTTTTTTTTTATTTTGAGACAACGGAATATCTCTAAACCACTGCATCAAATCAAAAAAAGATCTTCATAAGATTTGTTATAATGTAGAGGGCTCACTGAATGGTGCCGAACTCGATGCCCCACCTCACTCCCCAGAGTGGGAGGGGGGACCACTTTGAAATCTTAAATGGGAATCTCCATTTTGTATTGGAGATTCGGATTCTACGCTATCAAGTATATAGTTTTTGTTTGAATTTTTTTTTTCGATTCGTAACAGATTGCGCTGTAATCGCAAAAAAAACGTGGTTGTGAACGCCTAGAAGAAATACATAAAAAAGTGAAGCAAGCAAACATGATTTTGTGTTTTTTTATTTTAACATAAAATAACATTTCAAAAAGCCATTTAACAATGAAGAACTTTACTTCATCATACTCATGTTCCGGTTCGTGACATAAGCGTTGATCGGTTGATCATCGTTTAAAATTATGTTAATGAAATCACTACGCCGAACAAGTCCTAGAGAATGTTCTGCCTCTCCAGTTGTGGAAGTGGGTTCAGGCTCAAGCTTTTCTAGCAAGCTCAAAATTTCTTCTTTAATAATTTTGTTCAGCAATGGAAATGTTTCATCAGTATTATCGGCATTTTTCAAATCATCAAGATACTTTAAGGGATTCTGAAGGTATACAAATATCCCAATAAGAACATAAACGTTAAGAAAACGTTGTTCTTAACGGTAACCGAACGTTACGCAACGTTTATAAACAACGTTGAAACGACATATCTATGTCCCGACAAAAAACGTTGACAAAAAGTTACTTATTAAGCGCTATTTCACGTCATATGCTAATGTTATTTCAACGTTTAATTTTTAATAGAAAATATCGTTAAATAGAAACGTTTAGCACAAGGTGTATTTTAACGTTTAATAAACCACCTCTGTAAAACGTAAAAAGTACGTTTATAGTGCTACGTGACATTATCGTTCAAAAACAAACGTTATTGCTAAGTGGGTTCAACGTTAATAAAATTTCTATATCAAACCTTTATAAGATTTGATATAGTGACATATATATCTAGATGTGATATATATGTCACTTTATACTTACAGTGTCGTTTTATGTGTTGATAACAAAAAAATGGCTATAAATTAAAAGTCATAATGTCCATTACTAAATTTAATTTTATTTTAATTAATTAGTTTATTCAATGATCATATCATAGTATTGAACTCAGGATAAGCTCTTCAATGAAACATAATGCTTCTTTCAGAAAAACTACATAAATGTAGTTACCTATAAATATAACACAATGCATTAATAATAATAATACAAAATCATAGAACTCTTTACCAAAACTAAGAAAGTAACGAGGTTATTTCATTTATAGATGTATACATTTTCCCTTTTTCTGCACATGGTCTTCTACCCAAACAGTCCATTGCGGTTTTGGCATATTTCAATCAGTCCTTCCCTGCACTTTCTGCTGTATGTATTGTTTAATTGTAACTTTAAATGGAAGACTCAAACAATGGGTATCATAAGTAACACCAAGGACTACAGGCTGTAAATTTTAGGGATGTATATATAAGTTAATGTTTACTTTGATTGGATTCCTAGATTTTTGTATTACAAACGAATGAAAGTATTTAATACTCACTGTATATTGTTACCATAGTTTCCGTATTATCTCTGGTTCCCGTTTTGTGAAAACTTAGTATTCCTTCCCTTCCAGTTATACTTCATTGCAACGACGTCATGTAACAGTAATTAGAATCTCTTATACAAGAATCTAGATTAGAACCATCAGCATTCGCTTACCTATATATTTGAAAATAAAGTAAGAAGGTGGTGTAAACTAAGAAACCAGGTTATTCAATAACAAATTTTAGAATATAGTTAAATTTTCTGACATTAGTTTCCTTATTTTAAGATGGCTACTATGCTGTTTTTGCCAATTGAGTATATGCATATATATAATTATACATGCAATGTGCATTGTATATGCAAATAACTAATAGACTTAATTGATGGGGTACTTACCTACTCACCGTTTAGTTAAATACACTGATTGCTACGTATCACATATTAATATAAAACTTTGTTATAAAGATAAAGAAAAGTTCTAACACTCGACTAGTGTAGTAAACATTTAACTGCAAGTGAACCGTGCACGTTGCAGATGCGCAACAGGGGTGGAAGAGTTTATTTGAAATATGGGGGAGGAATGATACATTCACCAGTAGTGCAGTTTTAATACAATAATTCTGTTACCTATTGTTAAATACATTTTACATTAATTTATGCAAAAGCACATCTTATGTTAAAACAAACAAATTTAGCACCATTTTTTGACTTTATCACAAATCGAATTACATATAAGATTGCAATTAATACTTTTTCATATTTCAACGTTGCTTTTTAACGTAGAGTAGACGGTGAAAGAACAACGTTTTATTTTAGTTATATTTAAACTATGCGTTACATTTCACTTAATAATTTCTTATATTGCAACGTTGTTTTATAACCTAAAATAAACGATACAACTACAACGTGTTATTTTAATTAAATTTAAACTATCCGTTACATTTCTTAGTGAATATAACCTTTCTTCAATGTGTAGTTAAAAGTTGGTTATATAATAAACGTGTTAATTATAACCATTAACGTTGTTTCAACCAATACAACGTTAAATTCACGTAAATGTAACCAACTTGTTCTCACTGGGATATTTCTAAAGTTTGTGCGTCGTTGCTCAATTCTGTTTTATAATGAAGTTAATAACTTTTCAACTAAGGCTGTTTTTTGCATCTGTAGTTTTTATATTGTAAAACGGAGTGTTGTTTTAAGCCGTAAGCAGATAGCATCTTTTCAACCTAACACTTCCAATGCCAATTTGATTGGTTGAAGATCTTTGTTGTCAATATCACTTATAATTGTGTATACTCGCCTTTTGAGATCCAATAATCAGATCCTAATTCTAAATCAATCAAAACTTTAGAGATACCTGGTGTTAATTGATTAAATCTATCATTATAACTAAGCTACCGGTTTTGCAGTTCAAAAGAAGGCTTAGTTATTTTGTCTTTTCTTTGCCGATAGCTGGGATAGCTCTTTTACGTGATCACCCTGTTCGATTGAAGTTGAGCTCATAGCTGCTACTTCAGGGCATTGGCTGCCATTAGTTGTGTTTCCTACGCAGCACAGCTGTCGTTTGCTGTTGAAGTGAAGTGTAAGTTGGTAACTGGTTGGCGACAATAGTTTTAGTACAAATTCCAATGTTAGTTCGTAAATGAGTATATAATTCGATTATATTATTCTATGGTTTACACAAATCTATGAAATGTTTATCTCAAACTCCGTTAATTTAACGTGGCAAATGAATGAAGAATCGAATGAATTGAGCTCTCTTACTAGTCTCACTACTAGTGCGAGCGAGGCGTTATGACTGCAGCAAGTGTAGTACTTGCTGACGGTAATTCCCCAAATGCGCTGTGAATTACTAAGGGTATTTACCTACTAATGTGTGATAGTTGGTGACGGAGATTCCCTTTTGTGACTCTTTTTTTTTAATACCGCGTTTGCATCCGTAATCTCGCTTTTGCGGTACTAAAAATTAGCGCGAAATTTGGCAAACCGCGGCTTTGCATGCTCTAGGTATCGCCTTAACCTGTTTTTTCAAAAAGTGAACATATATACCAAAATCTTAAAATTGTACGTCAGAGCTGCTAACGGTACACTGTTGAAAATTTTAACACTTTTTTGACTAATTTAATAGTCAGGTTTTCGTGTTATTTTGTCGAGAACTATAGAAGTTTAAATTTGACGAACAAAGATAGTCAAGTATTGTCTATTGCTAAGGGGTTATTTTGTCCAACTAACACGTGGAATTATGATATACTTCTAGTCACATTTTATTTAATCTAGACTAGACAAATTTACTAGCTGTTTAACTGAATGAATGCGATCTAGTGGATGATTTAACACCGTTTTCTAAACACACGTCTTTTTAGTATGCAACTCCTATTTCTTAGTGCTATAATATTCTCTCTTTAAGACGTTTTCTCAATTATAAATATACAGAACCACTCATTCAAAAAGTTTTGGTTTCAACTAAACGTACTAATTTTAAAATAATTTTTTGAGAACCATTATAAAATTAAGTGAATGTTTATGCTATTTGATTCAAATCGGAACTAATTACGTAAATAGTTGTTCCCAATACATCTTTAAGATGTTGAAATTTTTTATGCCCACTGGAATTAACGTTTAATAACACAAGGTTACACTTTGCAGGTCAGTCACATTTGGTGGTTTGTTTGGATATGTTAATACGCAGAAACAAACTCGAACAGATACACGTGCAATGCAGGTGGTGCGTATAATGCAATACCGTATTAGATTAGGTGGGGTTTCTATATTTCTATCCGAGGGAAATATTCTGATTGGTTGACGCTTCTGAATGTCTAGAGAAAATAGTAAATCATCATATCTGAACAAAGAATTCACACCAAATTCTAGTAATTTCTGTTCTACTAAACACATGTAGTCAATTCGTCTGGCAAAGTTTGTAAAAATCAACACTAAAATATTTGACTAGCGCAAAATTAACACCAACACCGTAATATTTTCAACAGTGTATACATTTACATGTCTATACATTTACGATTTCAAGATGTCGGGAATCTCGACTTCTCAAGTTCCCTACGAACAGCTGTATGGGGATTCTCGTTGCAAACCTAGTCTAATCAAGCGGGATCACATAATACCCTTATTCTAGAACAAAATGCCTATCTTACCAAATGTGACGGCAGTGACGCCTAGTCTCGGTATGTTCAGTACGAGACGACAGTACGTCATAACCTTTTAATTATGTCAAATTGAAATACTCTCTCATTACCGAGGTACATCTTAATAAGAACAGACAAGCACCTTTGATCTCAGGGGGGAAAAATCGTTGTCTTCAGCCTGCTTGTTAACTGCTATTGGCTAGAACAAACTCAAAAAAGGTGACGATTGCGCGCGCTCATTTAAAACTTGCTATCTGTCAGGTTGACATGTTTCTTTATCACAGCTTTTTTCGCTTGAATGTATGGTTATAGGTTACAAAAATCTCGAAAACTGATGATGATTATCAAGAACGATTTTGACAAAAGCGGAGCTTAGTAAAACTTGACTTCTTATTGTCCAAGAAAAACTTAAAAAAGATGGCAGTTCCGCGATAACAGCACTGAGAAAAATAGATAATAAAAATAGTGACATCAAACTTTATAATTAGTAATATTATAATTATAATAGACTGTATATTTTTTCTAATAAACAGTAATATATGAATGCATACTATTTATTAGATAAGTTTTTTGTCCCTGAATTAATATGATTATATTTTAATATGTTGTAATATATATTTTTCCTCCGTGAGAATATGCTAAGTATCCGTTCTTGTTATATCTTATAATCATGTTCCCTTGCCATTACATACACGGAAAAACCAATTTGCTCAGGACAACAAAACAATTTCAAACAAATTTTATCATGCAATTAGTTAATCCAACAAAATATTTCGTTATTTCAAATAAACGAAGGGTTAAATTAACAAATAATTTCGTTGAATTAGCCAAATATGTATTTGATTGCCTATATTTATCTCAATATATAGTTAACTTAAATAACATTTCGTATTACCAAATAAATCAGCTTTCAGTGTAGTAGCTGTCATATTTGACATGTGGATAAAGCCAAGCCTATTAATGTTACATAGCAGAAAATTGACAATTATTGTCGATGTAGCATAGTTGAGTAATTTGGTATAAAGTCTTATTTCTTTCTGTTATAAAAACTAAAACTCTTTACGTTTGTTTACTTGTCCCCTGCTATCTAGTCCTTTAGGTAAGCATTCTCATAAAGAAGTAAAAAAAAAATTAAAAAGCTTAAAATGTGTCAAGCTGATAGACATATTCGAATGATAAGGACAGCGCTCAAGTAAGTGTAACTAAAGACATTTAAATGAGCAAAATTGCAGTTCGTACAACGTTAATTGCAGTATTATAGTCTTGCTCAACTAGTCGTTTTTACTTCCAGCTTTAGATATATATGTCAAAAAATTTTGAAACGTTGTCAGTAAATCAAATTTCCCGCTCGAAATTTTTAGTTCAACAGTACTAACGCTATATGGTTACTGCCTAATAAAATTTGTACAAAGATTGCCATCTATGTCTATATAACGTATTTATTATTTATGGATAAAACATACATGCAAACGTGACAATTTGGAAAGAGTATTTCTTGTCAATGTTAATAGTGCAATAACATTCTTGATCTTCAACGTTATCATTAATAATAATTAATCAATATTGCGCTTTTGAAGAATACAACTGTACTAGTACTAGTAGCTATTACTTCCATATGAATCAAGTAGAATGTTGTATGGTTTCGGATTCTTCACGATATTTAACTAGAAATAATTAATTTAACACTTTCCTAGCAACCGTATAAATCGATCCGAAACTCTTTTAATATAACTCATCCAGATGGACATATTTCATGGACTCCGGTTTCGACTTGGTTCAGCCGCGGCCGCGCAGCTAGCCAAGTTTTTAGCAGTGACAGCAACAATTAATAGAAGCCCCGGGTTATTCCAGTGATTTATAGTAGAAACTCATTAGGGCCCGCGGAGAATAAACGCGCGCACATTGGCTCGGTTTCCACCTACGTTCGCCAACCATATCATTCATCATGCGCGCATCTCTCACGTTATAATTACCACCATACGGGGAATAAACCGCGATGAGTTCCCTCTTTATGTATATCGATGATTTGTTGCACGCAATAATGATTATTAATAACGCCTAGATAAATACTAATTCCTTACGTTATCGATCCATTGTTTTGCTACAGTTTCTATTATAAATCCTCGCTTGAATGGCTTTTTGCAATATCGTTATTCAAATTTATTGCAGCGCTTTACTTGCGGCAGTTGTTCGTAGGCGATAAAAACAATTCAGAATGAGCGAACGCTTATGGTTATAGAAAGTGCAGGGAAGAATTAATAAATCGCACCAGACGTGACAGCGAACCTTCTTCATGCATTCTATTTAAGTTAAATAATATTTCGCTCGTTGTACTTATGTATTATGTATTGCTCAGGAAAGTTACCGTCCAACTTATGTGTACATAGAAGAGTTAGAGTACTGTATAACGTCTGTATTGTTCTTTTGTAATTAATACTTTATATACAGGCTGTCCGGTAAAGATGTTCAGATTCTGATGGAGCTTTATTATGATTAAAAAGGTCTATATACATTTTTTTTAACGTTTAACTAACCCTAAAACTCCGAAGTGAAGAAGTAAAGTTGACAGAGGAAGTGTACTATCTTAGTGTCATCCTAGACTCCAAGCTTACTTACAAGAGATATGAGGACTACTGCAGCAGCAATGGAATGTCTGCTACACTTCCCTCCTCTCCATTTGGTGATAATGGGTGAAGCAAGAATGAGGTATCTCAGATTGTAAGAACTATCAAGTGGCGGATATGCAGGATTAGGACACAATAATATTGTGTATCATGTGGTGGGCATCCTTTAGAGAATGAGATCAGACCACCTGATTTCAAAACATTCTTTTAACAGAAATTTCGGCTGGAAATCACGAATCGGGTAAACTGAAATCAATCCAACTGCAGAGACAGGTTCGGAAAATTGATCTAGTTTACAAACGGATCAAAAACCAAGAATGGCACTGTTTGTTGTGTTTTAACATTCCTAGACTCATCTATTTTATTTTGTATAATATCAACAGTATTTACTACTAGTAGAAGAAACAGACTCAAAAACATAGAATCCAAAACGATATAATACAAACATATTCATGATGTGATCATTGTATTTTTCACTCCGCTGTAGATTCCGGCTTCATTCCTCCTTTTTGTTTTTGAACCGTCTGTATAGCAGATCAATTCCTCGAAGCTGTCTCTTATAGCTATTTCAGTATTCTCTCCGCCATGGTGTTTACCCTCTAAAGCTGTCGATTCGAAGTAAGCTTGGAGATTAAGATGACATCAAGATATTTCACTTCCTTTGACAACTTAATTTCTTTATTTCGGAATTTTAGAAATCCAAGACCATCTAAGTTCCTCCTTCTCATGGATGCCATTGCAGTCGCTTTGGAGAAACTGATATTTAGACCCTCTTCCTACGTCCACGCTTGTATAATTTGCAGAGCGTTCTGCATTTTGTCCCGCACTACGCTGTTGAATTTATCTTGAGTCAGAATGACAAGGTTATCTGCGCACCCCTTCATTGTCCAGCTTTACCAATAGCTCGTCCACAATTAGGTGCCACAGCAGAGGGACAAAACTACACCCTGTGGACATCCTATCCCCATAAAAGCACTTTCTTGGTTTGCAGAATATGCTCAGCCCTATGTACGAGGTGATTCAAGGCTGTTTCTGTAGATTTTCCTGTTTGATATGTATACTGATCTTAATGTAGTCACCCATATGCTAATACATCATCCCTTATATGTCTGTCTAGCAGTTTTTCAGGAGCCTTTAACTTTACTGACATTAGATTTATTGGTCTCTGAGACTTCGCTCCATTCTGTTATGTTTTGCCAGGTTTTAGAATAAACCTAACTCTGATCAGTCTCTAGGCTATTGGTATATATCCCAGTTTGAATAACAAACTAAGCTTCTGCAGCGTAATTGGATAAATGCAATCCGATCCTGCGATTTAGATGGTTTGAGTGAATTAATTGCACGTTCTACTTTTTCTAAATTCACCATTCTTGCAGTGTGGCAGTGTTGAATGGGTATCCTAGAGTCCGGAAAATGCACCCGAAGAGTTCACTTTTGGTCTCATATCCCGTCTTGGTTAGCCTTCGTTTTTTTTTTGTTTTCAGAGTTTGTATTGAGCTGCGAGGTTCTTTCGATAACTTTCTAGAGAGCCTGGTACATTCCAAAACATTCTCAATGTCCTCGCAGTGTCTTTTCTAGAATTTTCTCAAAGTTTTATTGTAATCAGTAAAAGGCCATTTCATATTCATCCCAGACTAACGTTTTCATAGCTCTATTGAACTTTTTCCAGACTTCTTTTTTCATCATTTCAAGGTTGCTGTTCCAAAAGGACACATTCCTGGAAAGTCTCTTGTTTTCCGTGGTGAAGCTCTCGTTGGACGGCGATGTAATAGCGTCTTTGATTTGCTCTGTTAGAAATTCCAGGTCTATTACGTTGCTTATCTTTCGCTGAATCCTTTTCAGACTGAAGTTTAGTTTTGCTGTGTGAGGTTCCCAGTTGCTATTCTCAGTTTGGAAATTACAACAAGTTTTATTTATAGGTTGATGGTCCCCAATATTAAAATTGACGTGCCTATGATCTGAGCAATTCTCCTCATTAGACACATGCCAATCAACGGCGTTGATTCCTACGTAAATGATTCTTAACATTATATCTACAACTTCCTTCCTGCTTCAGTTCATGAAAGTTAGTTCACTACCTACATTTAGTTGTTTAAATTATTTGCGTTAGTAGACCGTAGTAAAGACCCTTTTGAGTTGTTGTTGGAGCTTTCCCAGGTCACGTGGTCTGGTGAATTCTATTATCAGGAGGTAAGAGAAAATGCATCGAACAAAATAGAAACGTATTTGAACACTGATTGTGACGGAATAGTTGCGAATAATCTTTGTTTAACTTAGTATTATATTATATAAGTTTTATTTTACATTAACCGAACAAATTTTTATAATCAACAACAAGAGCTTTCCAGAAACCGTTCAGTTGTTGTAAAGAAAAAAATATAATGCATAAAAGTGTATTAGTGGCTAGAAATAAAATTTTAAAAATATAGTGAGGTTTAATCATATATAACAATTAAAGCGATTTTAAACAAATGAAAATTAGGCAAACAAAATAAAGTTAATCTGTTTTCAACAACTAAATCCAAAACCTGAATGATTTTTAACTTCGTGTAACTTATCCTTGGTCTAAATTAAAATCTGCTGTAACTTTGTTATTATTTGTCTTAAGGACATAGTGCATTTAAGATTCTTATTTCATAAATTATATTAACTTTTAAAATATTGTAAAATATGCAAAGTGCTCGATTTTAAAAATATTAAACTTTTAATTATTTTAAAAAATTCTTTATTCAATTGTTCTCTTTTCTTCATTGCACTTCAATCATAATAATAAACACCGAATCTTTGGTGACTTAATAGAATTTCTAGCCTTAATAAAAACAAACTTAGCAATAATTACCGCATTTCTGTATATTCTGAATTACTAGACGAAGGGTTATGTAAAAATAAAAAGATATACAAGATTAACGAATGAGATAAGATAAATGTATTTCTGTTAATTACTTGATGTGTAAAATTTTCTTGGATTAAATTTATACAAGATGTTCAACACAAAAATGCAAAAATATATTTTGTTGACAGCGTTCACTACATATAAGTCTGAGAGTTATCGCCCTTTTAATCGATAGGGATAAAACACTAGAACTACTTAAAATATTTTTTGTACCTGCAATAGTACTAGAAATAAATAGTGGTCAACATAAAATTAAGCCTGTACACGCAGACTGATAATACAAACAACATACCTATTCTTAATTTTCGCTTTAAGACATTAATGGATAAATTGTCTAGCTTTGCTAATAAAATGCAATTAATGTTTTAAAGTAAATTAATTTGTATAATAAATATAATTATATGTTACAAAACGACAATTTGACTTTAACAAAATGTTAAAGATCCCTATACATTCTTTCATATTTGTACGGTATTTCAAGGGATAGTTTAATGGTTATTACAAACGATTTTGATTCACTTAACAAAATTCTATAGCATGGGAAATAATTTAAATAATAATAAACTATGAGCCTTAGAAGTAAAATCCCAAAAAGCAATATGTAAGAATGGTATTTATTGATACGACATACCTATGCTCTGTTATTATTTGAAAATGTATGCTTTACCAGTAATTTGTCGTTCAATTAATATTAAATAAGTTTAAAACAAAAAGACGAGTTATATATTTAGGGATTGTATATATTAGAACTGTAACCAAAAATAGTGCTTTACATTAAATGTTGTCAACTACCGCGTAAAAACTGGAAACAGAGGAACATTATATTGGAATAACATTAAAACTTTATTTTTCATTAATAGCAACGCAAGTAAAAGCGATATTGAATGTAATAATTTCATCTAATGAAACCTAAAAAGTTAATTTTGTAATGGTGTTAGGGCGTGTTGTTACCCAATTTCTCTAGCCATTTAGTTTCACAAGTTTACATGCAATTTCACGAAGCTAACTTCAAACTATGCAATAATAACAGCAGGTCGTTGCTTACGCAAAAACGGTACAAATAAAGGTAAAACACAGAAGAGTCATGATGAATAAGAGTTCGTGATGACATAAGAGCACATACTCACATAAATTTTAATTTCACAAAAACTTGTAAACGGTATGCTAGAGTTAAGTACACATGAATACTTTCTATTTTATCTAATCTATGGGAATTTATAACCGATATCTGCGTATTATAAGACATGGCATCGGTTAGATTAGTTCGAACGATTGTATTGAAATTACCGTTGTCGTGAAAGATCAAAACCATATAAAATCATTCAATTCAGTAATTTTCTTCACCGCCAACGATTTGTTTCTACACGTGCGTGCGCAAGAAGAATGTTCGTACGAGAAAATTCTTGGGGTACATAAATTTGTTGCCGCGTTTGATAAAAACATAAGTACGTGAGGTAAGCGAACTAAAGGAATCTAAATAACGCTATTTAATTAAATGTTCTATTATCTTGTTTATACAAAGTGCTTAAATAAATGCATTGTGAATGTTTGCACAGGACGTAGTAAATCAGAATTAGAATTTTTCACATTCTATCTGTTAATTATATCACCAACAATGTAAATGGCCTTATTGGGTTTTATTACTACAACGCCTTAATCGTTGGTGTATAAAATATGGCAATAAAAAATGTAAAACTAGAAATACTAGAAATATTTGATCTGCAGTAGACATTGAAACATTCAATGGATGTTTATATAACAGCTTATCAAAACTATTTACATGTGAATTTTAATACTTCTATATTTGCTTTTAATGATGATGAAGTTTATTGGATTATCACTGAGATTTGAAAATAAATCCAGAAAGATGAAATTAGATAAACTTATTATTTATACTGCATTAAGCATACATGACAAGAACAGACAAGGCATTTGATACACGCTCCACGACTACTATGAAAGCAGTAACAGATAAACTCTAGAGTTACCGATAAGGGGTGCCAACATTATAATTTTATTGCACTATTTTTCAACGCACCCTCTTAATAAAATTATTTTAACAATCGAGAAATTTCAATTACTTGATACTACTCCTAGATTTTCTACTTTCGAAACTTGCATTTACTTAACAGTTTGGCAAACATATCTGCAATTCGATTTTCTGTGTTAAGATATCTAAATTCTTTTATTTTCTAATTTTTCTTTAATAATTGAGAAGTTTATATCAATGTGTTTGAGGCGTTTGTTATTTTCTCAATTATAACGCTACTCGAATTGCTGATTGATTATGACAATACAAAACAATTGAGTAATTATATAATAAAGTATAAAAATCCTGTCCTAGTTTCCTCATCAAGCAAACCTCTGTTACTGCTAAACTTAGAGCTACATATTCAGACTCAATCAAAGTTACAGCCACACACCGTTGTTTTTTAGTAATCCACATTATGGGACATTAAATAATATAAATAAACAATCGGTTATTGGCTTTTAGTCGACCATATCACCGCCCCATCCGAATTCACAAGACCACATAATGACATACTCTTACTAATAAGCTGAAATCTTTTAACAAGGTTTATGGTTCCCTTTATATATCTACTATTGTCATTTATAGTAAAGGATTGCCCGACTAATGTTTTTTTAATAACAAATATAAATATTTATTCTTTAATCGATCTTATCTTTTCAGATACCTATGCTTCACTAGATAGCTAAGAGCTAATTCACCACTGCCAGTCATGGGCAATCTCCCCTCTTTTGAACCAATGAGTGAGATGAACCAAAAATATTTATATTTTTTACCAGTAGTAGGTAGGTTGCCGTGAGGGCTGTACGTACTGTGCCTTCTAAATCAATAACTTATATATCATTAGACTTTTACTTCATGATTAAATTTATAGTCTAATTTTAATCATTTAATGTATTGAACGCTGTTATACTAATAAAAACAGTGTAAATATCAATAACATGCTCAAAATATTGTTCAATAATATATAATATAATATATTATATTGTTCAATAAAATAAGGAGTATGACGACTCTTACTCAAGATGAGTACACTTATTTTCAATATCTAAATAGAATATCAATTACTATCCAGTATATTTTGGATTCTTAAATTCCAATTTTAAAATCAAAACAACTTTTAAATCTCCGGCAGCGCTATAGGATGAATTTCACTAACCGTGCCTACCAATCTATACATATTAAAATTTCAATTTAAACTGTCATTTACAAAAGCGAAGAATAACCTTAAAGTTTACGAAATGCTAAATATGTATTTACACAGAGATTTAAACATGAACTATACAAAAATACCTCCAACATCAGCTTGCATACACCAGAAAGTATTTTAGAATGGAGTTTTCACGCAGTGACAAACCAAAGATGTTGCAGAAAACGATCCCTGTCAAAAGTACAACGCCAGTATCAGAAAATCCAGGGTAAAATTTCCTTCAAAGCATCCGAGGTATATCATTGTACTCAAGACAGTAGAGATATGTGCAATTCCATAAAAGGAAAGGTACCAAGGTACCAAAAGTTGAAAAATCTTGACGTTTCTTCTATATACTTTTAGCCCGATGGTAAATACATAAATTCACAAAGAAGATGGGCATCCTCATTGTGAATTGATTTCGGATATATTGCAGAAATATGATTTAAATGATTTCATTTCACCAGAAATAAAGTAATTTTTCAGGAAGATTTTTGTAAACAACCACCTCGTCTCCATGGACCCCAATTCTTTTATTTAACACGAACTACACCGAGTCTCCACCCCTTTGAAGCAGTATCTATACCAACAAAACTACATTGACATCATATAGTTGCCACACGATAAACTTATACACCGAATTACCACGGCTACGATGCAAATTAATTAACACCTAATCTATACTGGATTTACAAACGAGTGTGTACATAAAATAATAATTACATCTATTATAGCTGGAAATTCATCGTATGTTCCATAACAATACCTAACTATTCTTTTTAAAAGTTTAAACAACGCTTTATTAGCTTTATCCTAAAATGTACTTAACAAATAAACACATTCGTAAATATCAGGGCTACTACATAACGCTGCATACACAAAACCACCGATAATTTGTTTACAGAGTGTTTGTAATTTTTATCGCATTTTTCGCGTTTCATTGGTATATCTGCATACCGTATTTCTTCAATACATTTTTTAATTAATCAACTAGGTTCAATTCAGCCCATGCTAAATATACATTTTGTTTTACAATAATTCCAGGGTAGTGGGACATTATGCCTAAATTTTTCATATGAAAATCTCGCTGAGGAAAATCTTTACATTTTCAACGTCTCTGTGATCTATACCCAGGATTAACAAATCATCCACATATAATAAAACACCCAAACTAAATGATCCACCAAATGTATTATAAAGACAATAATCGTTTTGTGATCTTATAAAACCTTTACTCCTCATGAGATTATCGAATTTTGTATTCTAATATCTTGAAGACCGACTCATATATTGACTTATTTAATTTACATACAAATTTACAATTATTTTTAATTTTGCCAAGTAATGAATGCATAAATGTCATAGGTTTCTTCTTAGCTATCTTGCTGAAGTCCTCTTACCACTAAACGAGTTTCAATTTACCATTACTTTTAATTTAAAAAAAAACACTTGCTATCAATCACTTTTTCGTTTGCAGCCATATGGCACAACACACCAAGTGTTATTTTTACGTAGCACACTTAATTCATTTTCCATGGCTCCTTTCTACTTTGATGAATCTCTTCCATTGACAGAGGAGCGCATTTTAAGCTAAGGGAAACCCCAATACATCTGAAATATTCTAATCTATTCTAATTATATCTTCATTATCACAAAACACAGCTTATGTAGTGAGCAAAAAATTAGCCAGCGTAATTTAAAAATTTTCAAACTCGGGAAAGTCCACTTCAAGCTCCTGGAAGATATCCATTCTGACATACCACCGACCAGGCAAGAGAAGGACATTGTAATGAGCAGCAAAGCTAATGGACTTGCAGTTCATCAATGGCTATGACGCGAATGCAAACTACGTGACCTTGAGTGGTGCCAAAAACAACCCAAAGAGGCATATCTTTATTTCAATTTATTATGACAAACAACTTAAATAGCGAACCTACTTCCATAAACTCAAGAAGGAAAGAAATACATGATATAACCTTAGCAACCACTTACGTAGGAAGCAACGTCCATGATTGGCATGTGGTTAACAAGAAGAATTACTCAGATCATAGGAATATAAACCTATAATGGAAACTTTAACCCTTGAGGAATTGACTCAGAAGCTTGCAGCACAAGTGGATTTCAGGATGAAAGGGATTCAGCGTGAAATAGGCAACACATTAGACCTAAAATTCATAGCAGTGCAAACATGGTGAACAGGGAAATCTCCAGGAATGCGCCTTGCATCCCGCATGAAAAGGAAAATCAGGGAAAAGCTTTGAGAGATTTGAACAGTGAATCCTGGAGGAAGCACTACAAAAAAATTGAGAATGTTTTGGAATGTGCCAGATTCACTAAGATATTATTCAAAGAATCACCGCTCAATGCAAATTATTAAACAGAAAGTGGGGCTACACCAAGGTGACTGCAATAAAGAAGACCTGTAACCTGCGAAGCAGGCATTCAGGCGGCACCGGCAGATGGTAAAGAAAGTGGTGAATGTGGAAATTGGAATGGGCAATTAACTCATTCAAACCATATATGCCGATTTACGGCAAGATGGCACGGCATTTGTCCAATTATGCTACAAAAGGTTCCGGAACTTTTATTGCAAAAAATACATACCAATGGCCTTGGGGCTGATCGGAGTTACTTGTACTCGAAAATCTGGCAAAACAGACAGGATCAATCTGATGTTATTTATGCTAAAGGTTCTTGAAAAATTGCTAGACAGACACATAAAGGATGATGTATTACTATATAGGCCATTACAGCAAGATCAATATGAGCATGCTCTGCTAATCAAGATAGCACTTTTCCACGTATTCCTCTACGTTGGGGCAGCATTTGACAATACTTCCGTAACATCATGGAAGAGACATTGTTAGCTCCAACCGAAAGGGCATGTCCATGAAAAGGGGTTCTGCTTCTTTTGCCCGTTGAATTTTAAATCTTAAATAATCTTGTCATTATGACCCAGGGTAAACTCAACAGTGTAGTGCGGAACAAATGCAGGACGCTCTACAAGTTGTACAAACATGGACCGAAGGCGAGAGCTTAAATATAAGTTCCTCCAAACGACCACAATAGCATTTACGAGAAGAAGGAACTTGGATGGTCGTGGATGGATAAGCTGGAATCAATTCAGAGACTACAGAGAGAAGTTCGGAGAACTGATCTGATTTACAGAACTGAAAGAAAAAGAGCCTGGAGTTAGAATTTAGAGCGAAGTATACAATGATCTTTTTTCTCCCTGAATTAATCAGAGGGCTTGTGAAAATAAGCGGGTCTATATTGCAACAGACGACCAGGTGATACGAAGGGCACTAGTAAACCCTAATATATGACAAAAATTGGTTTTGGAATATATTCGAGACCTGAATAGAATAGCAGACTGTAATAAAGTCACTTTACTGTGGATGCTCTGAGATTAGGCAATCGAAGGAAACGATAAATCCGATGAGTTAGCAAGAAAGAGATTATCGGCTTCGTATACAGTGTGTGTCTAAAAATACAACACGGGAGCAGGTAAAGGAGTTGGATTAATGATAAACAGAAAGAACACTGGAACTTTAGAACCAAACAAAATCAGGTAAATCATTCTATTGCGGAACCATTAAAAAGAAACTGACTGCAGCTCAATGGGAATAATCTTCTGGAGATCATCTCAATTGGAAATACCAACTAAAGACTGGGTAATGGGGTGACAGAAAACGCTTACCTCCTATGTGAATTTTGTCATTGCAAGTAAGAAATATGGAATTTGATCTGCCCCACAATGTATCTTCCATAGGTATAGTTGTTAAAACTTATTAATCCGCCGCAAAGCTACACCAATGACATTAATGCTAAATAATTAACTTTTTTTTTAAATAGGGATATCGCAGTACTAGGTGAAATATAAAATTTAATTTTATGTCCAACATAAATCCTTTTAGATGTTAATAGTACATACCTGAAAAATCAGGTAATTTGTAGTCACTGCATGAGAATTACGTTGTGGTGCTCGTTTAAAGTCAACGCACTTATAAATACGTGTTGCGTAGATATAAATATGTTCAGATGCGTAACTGTATCACAAATTTTGTTTTGTCATGCCAAGTTTTATCATAAAAGTGAAACTTGAAACGAAAACAAAGTTAGTTAACATTAAATTTGTTTTCCAATCTAACTCGGTGCACACCATTTCTTTCGCATTGGTGTTGTTAAATGTCAACGATTTAAGTGATATAATAAAGTTGGCCATAATTAAATCAACTAGAAAGCAATCGGTTGTGCGAGTGTCTACTTGGAAAAGAATAATAATCGTAAAATCAATTAAGAGAAAAAAATCGCACAGGCTATAGAGCGGTAAGCTGAAAGACGAAAGCCGGCGCAATAAAACCGGGACAGAACACTTTCTCCAAGATCCACCTGTTCCGTATCTGGAGCAACCTCAGTCTTCCCTCGGTGGTCAGGGCCCTCTAGATCGGGTCCGTTATACGACGCCTCGGGCTCGCCAACAACAGCGCAACTATCACGAGCGTGACATTTCAGCGACTCAACGCTTATACCTCGATGTGATGTAATCTCGAGCAGGCAGAATTTCTCTTTGTGAGCCATGCTATCCCAGAGGCCGGTTTAGATGTGGAATATATTTTTGTGATATTTCAATTTTGTAATGCGGCGGTAATAATTTAGTGTGAATTTTGTGGCCTCCCATTGTAGCCAATCTGCTGCCGCTATTGCGTTTGCACGCTTACACGTTCGTCTATGGGGTGGTCGGCGCACGTCTGACAATTTTTGAAAGGCTAAGTGAAGGGGATGTGTAAATGTTAAGGTTCTGAAATGTTTCAAATGTTTACAATCTTTTATGTATCACGGTATTTCTAGTGACATGGTATATTAAATTTTCACGGGTATAATTCTTTTATGCTTCGTCATTACAAAAGCCGGGTACAGACTTTGCTAGAACATGGATTACATTACACCACGTTACAAGCTGCACGACCAAAGCAACTCGACAAAAATTATGTGAGAAAAGTAAACAAAAACAAATACTAAGCACCAAAATGAGTAACGGTGGGATTCTGTGCATATCTGTAGTGCATGTAAGATTATCTGCAACATCTACATGCTTTACAAAATTACATATATAACATCACAAGTGCTACAAATCTGCATAGAATCCCACCATAAATGTAGGAAGAAGGATAGTCGAACGTAGCGGTTAATATCGCCAAAAATAATCCAATTCTTCGTATATTACTAAAGATTTCGTGTGACGTTACAACCTCTCGTGACCTTACTCATGAACTGTAAGTTGCAGATTCTAATAAAAATTTTGTCAGTTTGTAGACCCCATGGAGGGCTACTCAAAGACATTCTCTATTACGGTGGAACTTCAAATTTAGAGGGTGCAATTTATCCTTGAAATTCGACCAGAATTTTGTTTATCCAAAATAACTTTTGTAATATGTTACAATGAACATGGAACGACATGTGATGCTTATTTAATCCAATTTTAGGAACTGGCACATAAACGTGATTTGTATGCAGCATTTATATAGGCTCACAAAATTATAATTATTCTACTGAGATATTTGAGGTTAGATTAAATTAGATTAGGATTAGAGTGGCTCACGAACATGTTTCACCGCGACCTTTTCAAATCCATTCTGATCTTTTTCGTAGAAGACGCTCCCTACTTTACCCTCTTAATTAGGCTTATTATCCTACATAGCGGCTTTTTGGTGTAGCTGTCAACTGCGGGGTTCTTCACGCTATTACTAGAAATCTTGTCTTCGCCAGGTTGTCGCATTGGTACAGCAAATGAACTGGTGTTACTGAGACTTCCTCTTTTTAGCAGAATCAGCAACTTACACAGTGCCAAATAAGCTTAGGGTTCACAGTCACAGAAGTAATCGCTTTAAGTGTGGATTGACCGTTAGTGGAAGATAACGACGTTTTTCCCTAATTCGGCCTATCTTTCTATTTCTCTGCCATAATGATGAATTGCAGCAATCTCCGTCTGAAATACTGTTGTATCTTTGCTAAAGCTTACCGAAAAAAACTTTTTAGACTTCTTTGAGTCTATTCGAGCTCCGACGTCATAGTCCGTTTTACAACCGTCTGCATACCAGTTTGAATCTGCTCGTACTGGAGTGCCTTTCTCCCAGGCTTTTCAATCAAGGTTGCATTTTGAACCATAGCATCCCCCTTCCTTAAGTTCATCTAGAAGTTATTGATGGTAAGCACCGTGCGATTTACTTATCAATGCTTGACTATACTTAGGTCTATGTGCTGTAGACCTGGCAGTTCCTTATATGTAAGTCTGCCGTTGTGACAGGTTTAGAATTACTTCCATTGCAGTGGTGGGAGTCGATCTTAGAATTAGGAATAAGGCATTAAACAGCAAAGCTACATGCTACTGTCCGCATAATCACATGGCACTTTTTAACTTAGAACATCGTATATCTTTTTTCACATTTTTGGCAGTATCCCTAGTAGCAAAATTTAAATTTCCCACAATTATTCTTAGTAACCTCAACAGAAAGACATCAAAGTAACTAGTAATCTAATACAAAATCATTGGCAATTTCGTGTCTCAATGTTACAAAGCTACTAAAATTTTGCGGAAAATTTAAATTTTGCTACTAGGGATCGGACTATTATTTGTACGCAATTATTCTGTTCTTTTTTCCTTTGAAATGGAAATAAATACTGTAATAAAAAGGAAGATCCTTATATAAAAGCAAAACTATGAAAACTTATGATCAAATATAACAGAGAATTGTTTCATCGGGGAACAAACCATACTTTTGGTAAAATTCAAACTGTAAACAATATATGTCCAGGATTCTCAAAATTCATCGTGCAAATGCAAAAATATTGAATAACCTTTTTAGGTCGCTTTTTAAATTTAGCAATCTGTATATTGTTACAGCTGTGCTACGAAAAATTGTTGTTTACAAATCCCTATTATTATCTATAATGGTTTTTGATACATTTATTTGTTATTTAGTGACCAGTCGTTAGTTCCATTGGCATCTTAATAAGAACTGTTTTACCTGTGTTTGCTCTGGTGCCTTTCTCCACCGCTTTTTAAATTTGAGTATCCTTTAGTTGCAGCACTGGGTGGCCAGTTACTCTCCAGATCATTTATTTTTATGCCTGTGTGGTGTGGTATCTTTCCAAACTTGTTCAGAGTCAACACTTGGAAATTAATAGCTTTGAGAACGGATTAGTTAGTTAGTTACTTGGTTAGTAAGTGTTAGCATCCACATTGTTCGTTTAATCGTTTCGTCCACTGCGACCACTAGGGTCTAGAGTAGAAAGGATGTTATCTCAGAGTTCATTCCCTTTCAGTTCAGGCCCTTAAGGTAGCTTAGTATCTTATTGAATGAGTTTTCAGGTCTTTTTGGGAAGGGTCAGCCTTTGCGAAAGTTACATACCTTATTCTTGTAGTAGCAAGACAGTGGCAGAAAATATGCTCTACTGTCTCCTCGCCTTTTAAACACAGTCGGCATTCAGTCTCATCAGAGAGCCCGATCTTGTATAGATGCTTTCAGTTTACAGTGTACCTGTAAAGACAGAGACCTTGACATTTTTACGGTCAAATTCTAACATTTCCTCAGTTCTGGCATGACTAGGTCCAATACACTCTTTCGCACGTACCAAACCAGGACAGTTGTTCTAATACTGGAGTAATTTCTGGTTTGCCCAGAATTTAATATGCTGGTTAGCTACCATAGGTGCCATACCAATGGCAGGTTCTGTTCCCTGAAATTGCTCCACAGCACCCTTTCTGGCATAGATGCCTGCTTCCTTATTTCCAAGTATGAGTGGAGTAGGGAGAGATTATTAGCAAGGTACCCAGAGTAGGGATAGATTATTAGCCATTTCCTATGGATTTTTTATTTTATTGGCTATCAGAAGATTTAAAAACAGTTTTAGAAAAATCGGTCCGTTATCATAGAGCAACTAAGGACCAACTTTTCTTAGTTCTCGCTGAATACTATATAATTGTCGAAAGTGCAGTTGTTGAAGAAGGCGTATTTTGTTCCTTCCTATTTTTTGATGATTAGTCGATCTAATTAATCTAGACCGAAGTGGTCGAAATTTCTAGAAACCACATCTACAATGTATATAGGAGTCATAAGAAAATATCGTACAGAGGCATATTTATAAAAATGTAGGTACTATATAGCATAATTATTCAATTCTAAGCAATGAATTTGGCAATCTAAACTTATTCTATAAATGTAGATGGTTAATTGGCAATTTTATGAAGTAAAAATTAAATGAAAGTATATTTGATATTTTATTGCGATGATACTTGATTTCTATAATTTCAATAGTTTAAAGTAAGTACATAAAGTGTTATGTACTTGACAATTATATTAGCCGTAAAAGGAAATCTGCCGAGTTATCTAAATACTATCTATCTGTATAAACACAGCCATAATCATCAATTACAACATTTTCAGCCAAGTCAAATCTAAGTGGATATACCGTTCTTGTCTACGTTAATTAATTTTCAGGTATGCAATTGGCATATGCATTACGGATTGTTACGTCCATGAAAATTACTTACTTTCTACCATTACGCCTGTTGGATACATCTATAAGCAAGTAATCAAATACTTTTTAATTAACTTCCCATACGCCATTAAGTGCTGTTGGCTAAGCGATTATGCATACAGGAAAACCAGGCTCTGGATTGATATATTAAAAACATTTATCGTTGGCTAGATATGGGCGTATTTTCAGAGACTATTGAACGAATAGCTTTTAAATATCTGTAAATCCATTTGAATAAAATCTTTTAATGTTCGAAAAGCGAAGTAAGTAAACAGTGAGTTGATGGATAGTTATTTTGTTTAATATAGCAGAAAGATTAATGTCACGTATACGTAAATGGTTAATAAACGTTTGCATTCAATTAATTTTATATATAATAGAATTCAATTAATCTTCCGTTACGAAAGCTGACTTCTCAGAAATAATATTGATGTTCAAATAGCTTAGAAAATATTCGCATTGGAATATAGGATACACAATTTGACTTCCTATAGATAGTAACTAGTTGTTAAGATATAAGTTTTCTTTAAACATGGGCAAAGTTCTTACTCGAAATCAGTTCACTAATATATATATATATTCAAATATTAATAAGCAAACTTAGTTTATCATACGGTTAGAAGAAGTTCTATGTAGTTATACTCGAATATTCTGTTTTGCCTTCGTTTGTATTTTTAAATAAAGTTGTGCGCTATATTTTAAGTAACAAAGAAAGAAAAATATCAGGAAATTGCTGATATTGTACAAATATAAAATTAACAACCATTTTATTTTCCATCACTTGGACGAATTCGTATATTGTAATGTAAAATCACCACTTACTATGCATCTCTGGTGTGGTAGGCGAACACGCAGCAGCAAACTGTTATAGCTGAAGTTAATAAGATATAGAGGCTTGTGTATTAAAGAATAACAGGAGTAATGCCTCTTAGACTCTCTCCTCTTTACTTGGCGATAATGAACGAAACAAGAATGGGGCACCTCAAATTGCAAGAACCACCAAGTGCCAGATATGTACGATTGGGACACAATAATATTGTCCATCGTGTGGAAGGCAACCTTCTGGGAATGAGATCAGACCACACAATTTCAATGTATCGCTTTAACAGAAATTTAAATAAGGAGGAATTAAACCAACTACCAAGACAGGCACGGAGGATTGATGTGGTTTATATAGGGATCAAACAAGCAAAAAGGCACTAGAGTTCGAACTTCAGTGGGATGATAAACACAATGATCGTCCTTCCTCTAGGAAAATATGCCAAGATCGCTCAAGCAGATTCGTACGCAATATTGTACAGTGCAACAGAAATCAATCAGAAGGCTGAGCAATCTTAGCATGAAAGCAGATAAGGAGCTGAGTCAAGGAGAAACACAAAGAACATTGGAATAACACAACCAGGCAAATTCATGAAAAGATTTTTATTAAAAGCATACTGAAAATCATCTACAGAAAATTGGGACCAACTCTGCAGACTGTGTAATGGGATGACGGAGAAAGATTACCACGTGAAATTTAAGTCTGGACGCAAGAAGAGGGCAATTTTTGGTAAGCCAAAAATGAAACCAGAGGATTACTTCGACCAACCAGCCAGAGACTTGTACAGATTAGTACGAAGTACTAGGATCTTGAAATGGCTGATAGGGAGACTACATACAAAATGTCCAAAAGCTGCAGTTTTTCCGCAGACGCCAGGTGGGTCCTACACACAAAAATACCTAAAAATTCATTTAATGCCATGGTAGATATAATGGAATAAAAATATGAAGAATTTTTCTTTGATAATGTTTACGGATAACAAGAAATGGTAATTAATGAAATACAAATGCAAATTTTGTATTTGGACATCCCCAAAAATAGAACAAATACTGTATATTTATTTTCTTTTCTATTAAATCGATCTTCCTTTATTTTTTATGTAGTACTTGTTCTTTTTCATTTTCCCATTTCCAATTTACCAAACGTTGCTCCTGCCCTTTTTTTGTATCCTTTTCGCTAATATTCAATCTTGAAACATAGGCATGACAAGTCTCGTCAAACAATTACACACCAACGCAAATGAAACTAACCCTTATAAAAATAAACCAAAAGCTATGAAGCCATCTATAATTGTGGAAAAATATCCTTAAATAGAATTGTAAACGTAAAGAATAAACCAAATCAGCTCAATTTTCGATCGAATGAAAACTAGATTTGCGCATTAATTACAAATTTGTAGCCATCATCAAATTTTTGAAGGATTTCACCAGAACATACGAGTGCTGAAAAGACGCTCATTTTTCATATCTTTAGAAATTCCTGTAGTGGTGCATTAACACGTTGCATAAAACTAACACCTCCGTAAATGAATATAAAATTACGCGAGCTTCGCATGTTATTAAGGAAGAGTTTGCAGAAGAGAAGCAAAAACCTACAATAAATAGGCACTATATCCGACGTCGCTGATAATTGGCTAAGATAAATTAGACATTTCTGGTATATTACCGGTCGATACAATAATTTATATTGTCTCAGCTATTTTTATTATTATTTCCTGAAAACGACGACATGGACACGTTATATGTGCACGTAAGTACCTACAATACACTGACGTATTTGCGTAGGTGGACATTGGAAACGCTGCCCATATTTTGTAATTGTAATCAAGATTACGACTGTAAATTATAAATATGCATATGTACGGTATACCTATAGATGAAGAATGATAGTTCTCTTTGTCTCGAAGCGCTTTAATTATTTCCAGTTCCTTTTTTTGTTTTGTTCTTCTTCTGTCGAAGAGGAGACAAAAAATGACAACTCCAAAGAAAAGAAAATTATGTGTACCTCTACGCGCAAATAATAGAGTTGACATGGTCGTGAAGAGAACCGTTCATTATATGTAAATGGCGTTGAAGTTTATGAAGTTGTTTCAAATTAGTGCAATATTAGTTTATGCAAATTGCAGCATACTGAGAGTATAGTACATATTGCAGTATAAATTAGCATTGACAGTTATTGATCATTTTTGTCCATACCAATTGCAAACGTGCGTTGTTTTAGTTAACATGCTTAACGCTTATGTCGCCCAGTCTGTGCTAATTTATGTATTTGCAGATTGATTTTCTTTTTAAGAACCATATTTTTTGTTTACACTTTAATGCGGAAATGGGATCGATTTATAAAAATACTTAATTGAATGAATCAGTGAAATGCATATCTCCTGCAATAATCAACATGATAGCACTGAAGAACGCCCTCGGATTTTCGCTAAGCACTGGGGCTGAATGGTAAACTCAATCAGGGCATTTAAAATAGATTGTATTAATTAATTGCAAACATATTTAAAAAAATCAAACCTTCGTGCCTTTTTTAAATTTTAATGTAATGGTTATAAACATTTTAAAAAGTTATTTTAAAATATAGAACATAAACAAACAATGATGTTTTAAAATTTATTGGGAGATATCACAAACAAGCTAATGTACAATTTTTATTTGGTTGTTTTTTACTCTAAATATGTTAAGAAAATGTTTAAATTTTAAAAGGAAGTTATACAAGTATTAACCTAAAATGTTAAAATATTGATGCATAAATTTTAGACAGGTAAGAGATATTTGTACCGTCATTTATGTTGTTTTTATCTTTTTAATATGTATCATTTCTAAGATATTTCTAGTGTAACAATTATTTTCCTTTTGCAATGAATTTTAGTATTATTGAAATTCACACATTGACAATTAATTTTCTATATTTTTAAAGCTATTTAAGGGATTGCTTTGTTTGCTCAATGTATACTCCTTCACAATTACCTCAAGGTATTTTATATACGACATGTGAATCTTTGTTACAAGGCATCTTAGATTTTAATTGTGTGAAACATGTTTTAAGGGTATTTTGACTTTTTGACTACAGATTAAATTTTGTAAGATCTAACAATATTATTGTTTTTTTCAGACAAACTTTTGATATATGGGATTGCTATAAATTTTGTAACTTTGTTGTAAGTAAGTAAATAAGCAAGTAAGTAAGTAAGTGCTTTATTTCAAAGAAGTACGCAGTACATAATAGAAAATGTCAAAATAAAAAGAAAACACAATAAAGAGAAAATAAGATGACTAACCAAGTGACAAAGTTCGCCATCCTAGTTACTAATTACAATTTAAACTAAATTGAATTACTATTTTATTAAAGAACTCATATAAACTATAATAAGGTGTGTTTAGTAACTTACGCTTTAATATAGTTTTAAAAGTATGGAGATGCATAGACTTTAACTCAAGAGAGAGATTATTATATATTTTAATACCCATACAGACTAGACTTTTAGAAGTTAGTCTGTGATTTGGCAAGTGTATCTCTGTGTTCCTTATATTATAATTATGGGATGAATTATTGCTCTGAAAAATATCATGTTTATTCTTATGAACATATAGGGGTACTTCCAGTATATACACTGTTGAAAATATTACGGTGTTGGCGTTAATTTTGGGCTAGTCAAATATTTTAGTGTTGAATTTTCCAAACTTTGCCAGACGAGTTGACTACGCGTATTTAATAGAACAGAAATGACTAGAATTTCGTGTGAATTCTTTGTTCAGATATGAGGATTGACTATTTTTCTAGACATTCAGAAGCGTCAACCAATCAGAATTTTTCCCTCGGATAAAAATATAGAAATCTCACCTCTTCTAATACAGTATTGCATTATACGCACCACCTGCATTGCACGTGTATCTGTTTTCGTGTTTGATTCTCCGTATTAACATATCCAAACAAACCACCAAATGTGACTGACTTGCAAAGTGTAACCTCGTGTTATTAAACGTTAATTCCAGTGGGCATAAAAAATTTCAACATCTTAAATATGTATTGGGAACATCTATTTACGCAATTAGTTTAGACTTGAATCAAATAGCATAAACATTCACTTAATTTTATAATGGTTCTCAAAAAATCATTTTAAAATTGGTACGTTTAGTTGAAACCAAAACTTGTGAATGAGTGGTTTTGCATATTTATAATTGAGAAAACGTCTTAAAGAGAGAATATTATAGCACTAAGAAATAGGAGTTGCATATTAAAAAGACGTTGTGTTTAGAAAATGGTGTTAAAACACCCAATAGATCGCATTCATTTAGTTAAACAGCTAGTAAATTTGTCTAGTCTAGATCAAATAAAATGTGACTAGAAGTATTTTATAATTCCACGTGTCAGTTGGACAAAATAACCCTTAGCAATAGACAATACTTGACTATCTTTGCTCGTCAAATTTAAACTTCTATAGTTCTCGACAAAATAACACGAAAAGGGTGTGGACCTCTCCTGACTATTAAATTAGTCAAAAAAGTGTTAAAATTTTCAACAGTGTAGCGTAGTAGTAGAGTGCATTTGTAGTGCATTTGAAAATATGTCACTTTGTTCCTCAGCTTTGAACACCCTGTATGTTATAATGTAAAGTGTGTGTACCGTTTCTTAGGGTTATATCTACATTCATAACATAGCAAATTTGGAGTCTCTACTTGCAGTATAATAACCGAGGTATTAATTTCTCAATGATGCAAGATATTATGAAAAAAAAAAAAAAACTTAAATAACTCAAAAAACGGTAACATGTAGCTATAAGAATAGCTAATGAAAACGGACGTATTTATGATCGTAGAATCCAAAAATGAACAAAAAATTAGATATTCCTATTTAAAATAACAAAGTTGATGTCCATTTCCGGTCAACCGGAAGTGATATTTTGGTTAAAGTATTTCACATTTATAGTTCCAATCGAACAGATAATGGTGCCAAAATCTCAAATATAAGTAAATAATAGAACATTATAATGCCATATTTGCCAGCAAAATTTTACGCCATAATTTTTTGGCAAGTGCAGTACAGCTGGAAATTAGGATACGTACAACAATCTAATTGCCATCATTCGCACCGTAAGTTTAAGTGCGCAAGAATATTACTCAAAACTTTTATATTTTGAGACGCAAAATTCAAATATAAAACAGCGATTTTATGCTATAATGTTGAAGGTATTCGCACCGACATTTTACAATATTATCGTAGAACATCAAACAAGTTTTCGGTACAAACATTTGAAAAATTGCAGCATAAAATTCTTGTTTTGAGATTGAACTTTACGTCTGAAAATGGAAGTCTCCTATAATTTTTATGTCACACTTAATGTTACAGTACGAATAATCAGATTGCATGTAATTCGTACCGGCATTTGTTTTTGAAGACACTTACTTTTACAAAGGAATACTTTTCACTACAATAAAAAAAGAACTTCTAATTAATTCATTCTCTTGGGAAATAGTATAATCTATCTGTCACGTTGATCTACTCATTCGAGGCAGAATACAAATACCTAATTGCAAGATATAGAGATAATTAATTACAACATAATAACGTAGCCTTCTCTCGTAAGTTTTTTTGTGTGCACTTCAACGCAGTTACACAATAGGTAAACTATAAATAACGCGAGACTAAATATTTATGATAAATACCAGCTTCAACAGAGCACAGTTAAAATTAATAACGTTAGCGTTCGTAGTAATAAATCATGTTCGCATTTATATGAAATACCGCAAATCCGCATGGATAAATATTATAGGTATATTACTGGTCGAGAGAATAAATTGAGAAAACCTTGCAATATAAATATCGCCGGGCAATAATGACCATTGAAAAAGGTTATGCGCTACATACATATATGTGCAATGTGTCCCCTACATCATAACAGTAGCATTAGGCGACCATGAATGTTAAAAATAATTCTATAAAATAGCAGCAATGTGCAACTGTTTACCTACCAGCTACTTTTTTGCTAATATGCAATAAATACTATGTTGAGTAAAGAGAATGTATATAGAGCTTTAAAAATATGTAAATAATATAGATAAATATAACACAAAAACAGATCCGATAATAGAAAAAAGGCTAGCACCAATACAATCATTGGAGATTTCAATGATCAATGAGACGAGAATCTCCCCTATTCCGACCATAAGTATACTTCAAGGTTGCGTTGATGCAACCAGAGATAAGTAAAAAAATATTAATTCATAAACCCAATTAACAGCTTCATTTTTCAGGTTCTGATGAATCCAATAAACAATTTACGAAAATTTTGCATAATTACCCAAGTACTGCGCAATGGGAACAAGTCGGTTACATTTACGTAAATTTAACGTTGTATTGGTTGAAATAACGTTAAACTCACGTAAATGTAACCACTTGTTCTCATTGGATGTATTTAACTTCTAAATTTCAAAGATTTTACATCATCGACTGCAGTTTAGATATTGTAAAAAATCGAACCTACAAGATCTTTTCTTGAACACTATAAATATATTTCAAGAAACTAATATTCATTAGATTCTTACTGCCTGAGGTAATACTTAAGTGCTACAGTAAACAGAATAGGTTTTCCGATTTTTTTTGAAGGAGGACGGTTTCGTATAGCACTAAGACAGCATTATCTCCCACAACTGACGAAAAAGAAGAATTTCTTTCAAAATCAACAACGATCGTCATGGTTCTCCGCTCCAATAGCCCCAATTAATTATTATCCGAATGGCACCGTAAAGTATATGCACCAAATATGTCAAATATAAGAACTAATTTGAATGGAAAATGTCTAGCGAATATAAAATGGATGTATTTAAAACAATAAATTCTTTTCTCTGAACGTAACCATTTAAACTAAATTTACAATAATATATTGGGTTTATAAATACAAGTATGTATTTCTAAAAATAAAACTTTATGGTGTTCTTTTGGTTTGGTATGGTTTAAAACATATGGAATATTCTACACACATAAAAAGAAATGTTCAATTTAAAGAAATTTTACTTAAGTTAAGAATATCATTGTTTCATATATACGCAAATAAATATATTCTTGGAACAAAAATAATGTTTATTTAATTATTAAGAAAAAAATATCTTAATCCAAGAAAATCGTTCATTGAATTAGATAAAACTTACTATTAGTTGAAACATTGCAGTTTCAGCCTAGGTATATATATATATATATATATATATCTTAGTACAAGAATATTTTTCAATGAATGAAGCTTTATTTTCTTGCAAAGAAATTTGAATTTTACTCTAAAGAAGAAATACACTTTTAATTCAAGAGATTACCTTTGGTTGGGAAAAGAAGACTTTTATTTGAACTAAATATAATTTGTTATTTTGAAAGAAGATTGTAGTTTTATTTACAACAATACTGCTGTTTTCTAAAATGTATTTTTTTATATGTATAAAAACCTGCCACTAACATCAAAATGGATACTAGATATATATCTCTATTTAGTATTCTATTTGGTATTAGTGGAAAATATAGCAGCCTTGTAAATAAAACCACAATCTTCTTTCAAAATATATTTAGTTCAAGTGAAAGTCTTCGTTTCAGATTGCTTTTACATTTCTTTATTTACCATAATAATAATGTTACTACTATTATAACGTCATTTATATTTCAAAAAATAAAAAAAAAGCTATTCGGAACATAAATTTATTTTCTATTTATATTTTTGGCGTTATAGGAAAAAATGTATTACAGCACTATATCACACACCTCACAAAGAGACTATACATTATTTAAATTTCCGCAACGTGCAATCGAATTTTCTGAATCCTTTAATTACACTTTAATCTTCAGTTGTTTTTCCAAATATCGGCAGTCACTTGTTGCTCCTTTATTAACATTTCAAAATCTTCGGGTATCTGAAGAGATACATTATTTTACAATGAATACATATACTTCACAATAAATAGTAGATAAGTAGATGTGCTATAATAGTTGGTATATTTTTACCAACGTGTTACTGCAACTAAGCATTCGAATGTAGGGCCATGCTGTTTTTATTTTTATTTTTCACCTCAATTAAACAACATAATTATAATTATTTATTTATTAATTTATACAGCTTATGGCTAGCAAACATTCTATACTCTTCTAATTATTACTTTTTAAGGGTTTGTTGCAGACCAAGAAAGCTTAAGATTACTTAAATCAGAGAAATTAGAAAATTAGACAGGGTATGTTGATTTACGAAAGCAAAACACCACCTTCGCATTGATAAAAATGCTGTTTTGCTTCCCAAGCTGGTGTTTCCAATGCTTTTTTTCGACATTTTGCAGCCTCGTCAGAGGCAGTAAATCCAGAGGAATTAAGAATTGGTACGCAAATTTTAAATCTGTAATTAAATATACGTTAAGTAACGCTATAAATTAGCAAAAGATAATTACCTTTCAAAAACTTTCATTATCAAGAAGCTTAAGTACGGCTCTGCAGTTTAAAAATAAGGCAGTTACACCTTGAATTACTTACCGACTTCCTACTATTATTTATACAATTTAACGTATTTAGCACCACCCTAATTCACATTTCTATCTTCGATGCATACACACAACTACTGCATTATTGGTAATTGTTCGAGTGTCACGTAGTCAAATTCACCCCACCGCAAAAATGACATCATATTTTTTAAAACGAATTTTCACCTTAACATAAGTACTTGTAAGATTTACCTCAAATATTGCAATCCTTAATAAAAGAATTTATTTTCTTAATTCAAATATCTGATCCACTCTTTCGTTGCCTCTTTTATTCCTTAGATCGAAATATTTGTATCTTGGAGAAAATATATTTTTCTTAAAACAAGCCTTATAACCAAGAATATTATCGATTACAACCAAGTAAAATATTGTTCTATACAAGAAAATTTCTTATTCAAATACAATATATTTGAAAGAAGTAAAACTTTTTAAAGAAATATATTTACTTAACTGAAGAAATCCTTTTTATGTGTGTAGGTGGTTCAAAAAATATAGCTAAATAAGGACATTATTTTGAGCAACATTTATTTATTCATTTAATTAGGGTGGGCGCCTATAGTCGGGGCACATAAGCTAGGTAGTTATTGGCGGCCACTCTTCGCTGCTGCCGGCTGACTCACTCCCGGCGACCCAACGATCCTGGCAGCAGTCCCTCGATGACTGGCGACGATCCATCGCTCACCGTCCGCAGAAGTAGACTGCCGCACTAGTAAATAATAATAATAATAATTCTAAAAATGTCTTAACACATCCCCAGGCTTATGGATATCCTTTGGCTAGGACTGGGCCCACAAATACCGGCTCCTGTGCCCTGGCTGGATTTGGATCTGTCCGTGAACCAGTTATCAAGAGCAGTGATCTTACTACGTGCCTGGTCTCTGATCGGCATGAAAATTTTAATCTTTTCAATGAAAATAATTTCGGGTGCCATACTGTCCGTGGGCATTTGCAGCAATGGCCTGTCCAGCATCGTACTCGTAGTATTAGTGTGCCCTCCGACCCTAAAGTTGGGATGCCACAAGTTGTTGGCTTTCAGTCTAAGGATCGCATTCATAGCCTCCGCTTTCACATAAAGCTCCAGCGGGGAGAGGCCCAGAATGGTCTCCAAAGAAGCGGTCCCTGTGCTCTTGATTGCACCAGTGATTCCCAGCAATGCCTGTCACTGGACAGCGGTTAGCAGCTTCGCTGCGGGGGACACTTGTGTCCTTCTCCACGAGACTACTGTCCCGTATGATTATCGCTGGTCTTATCACGGTAGCATATAGCCAGTGGATCACCATCGGCTTTGGTCCGCAGGTTATTGCCAGCAACTTTCCTACGGCGCTAGAACAGTTGCGTAGTTCTGGTTGTTGTTTTAACTAAGTGATTTTTCCCGTTCATTTTCGCATCGAGAGTAACCTTCAGATACTATACTTCCTTGGTTAATTGTAACTCCTGCCCAAACAGTCTAATGCAGTCTAGGTCATTGAGTTTCCTCATGTTGGTGAAAGCAACCAAACTTTTGTTTTTGTGGATAAATGAGAGTCCATTGTAGAGGACATTCCCTTCACGCATTCGCAGTGCATTACGCATCATGATTGCCACTACGCCCGGGAACCCTTTAGCTACTACGACGATATCATTAGCGTACCCCTGCGTCGATATTCCTTTGTAGTTTAATGACCTGATGAGATCATCCACGACCAAGTTCCACAGCAGTGGTGACAGCACCAGGCATGCATGAGCATCAGGTATGCTCATTTTTGGTAGATTATGTGAGCGAAGAGTGGGGAGCCAGAAGGCAAGTATCTTTATATTACCTTCTTATAACTTATAATTCCGTCTTGATATAACTGATTTTAGCTCGTTCTGGAGAGTTTTCATCATGTTTATTCGATTAGACCCTTTATATTTAAAATATTAATTCCGTAGGGATTTTTAACTTAACATTTAATCGTACTAATTTCACCATTTATTAGTTATATCAATACTTCAATACTTAATATCTGACACTCCAAAATATGCTGAACAAACTCTTTATTTTTCGAGTGTGACATTTTACAATGCGCTTACATATTCAGTTTACATCAAAGAATTACAGGGTTTGTATTTGTATTTGTATTGTGTGCTTTCCGTTGCATTTTGTACACTCTATATTCCACATATGAGAATTTCCAATACTTCAGACCTGTACTAACATAATTACTCCTGATTATTTTCCACTGTGGTACAAATTCATCTAAAAGTACTTATGTATACACCTACATATGTGCTGATCTGAATCAAATAGGGGAGACTGGGGCTGGTTTTGACAAGCGTAGGTGGTTATAGCGACAACTGTGGCTAAACAGAGAACGCTATATTAACGTTAGGAAGTGGCAAACGATCCGCCGATGGTGGTGTGATCATTTGTCACTTCCTGTAAATATAGTGCTCTCTCTTTAGCCACAGTTGTCGCTGTAACTATCTACTCCAGCCACAACCAGCACCAGTCTCCTCTACGTCAAGTATTTCTACGTAATTACGAAAAGGAATATAATCTAAAACAGCATACAATTTAACGTTTTTATGACGTAGGTATACACTTATCTATAATGCATATGGTCATCTAAATTTTCTACAAATAGTTGAAAAATAGAAAAGATGTAATTGAGCTTACGAAATATCAGAACACGTTCACATAATCAACTCCTAATAGACAAATATACACGGAAAGAAGCAACAATTTTGTCTAACATTTTTTTTCCTTTTAAAAACATATTCAGGAAGTGTTAAACTGTTGGTATCAAAATAACTGAAGGTCAGCTATTAATAAAACATCTTCATTCAAAATAAATAAATATATACATAAACTGAGATATTAATTTCATCATATTCTTTCCGAGCATTAGCTTTAAAATGTCAAACGCCTTTAATAACCCGCTTTAAGCGCAACCGCTGACATTAAAATTCCTTAGTCTCGACAAAAATGTGAACATAATTATTCATTCCCAACATATCTATTTATATATTTGCTAAATTTACCCGATTGCTACTTATTAATAGCGCTCTATAAATAAAGATTTTGTCAGACATTTTGATGGCCGTTTTTTCAGTGTTGACATTTGATGCCTGTATATAAAAGGGAATTTTATTTCCAAAGGCAAAATAAGCAAAATTGTTTACTTTCGAATTTTTGGTTACCCATAATTATGTAGTAGTGCTGGCAGATTTTTTTTTTTAATAAATATATGAGACATAACTTTGCAAACACTCATTATTATGTTCATTGTTTGTCATAATACAATAATTAAGCAGGGGTGGAGTATACGGCAGCCTTGGCGCCTATATCTATAACCCTACTTTGACATGCAAACATTTCCATAAGCATGTTAAAGCTAGCACATTATATAGGTATCTATAAAAATAACTTTCTAAACTTTGTATTTAAGATGTTAATTAGTGCAGCTTCAATGGTAATGTGTACAGTAGTTCGCAGCCAGCTACGTACAGGTTAATTTTCCAGGTGCTAACTGGGACTAAGCGATTGTTAAGTGTTATGTTATTAAATGAAATTAAAGTACACTGAGTGTCTGAGTGAGGTGGGTGGCATATTGGAAGCATAATATGGAGAACCAAATATTTTTTTTAATTACAGAACTACAATGTTTTTCACCTAATTTAATTAAATTTTACAGAGTGTTTCATAATTTAGTTTTAAAGGCGTATAAAGACATTTACTTAAGTAATTTTTTAATGGAACGCTACCGCGTGCTCTCTCTCGGAAACTGAATAGGGAAGGTACTCGAAATTTCTAGTAATGCTCCGATTTCGAGTAGCGGGTTCCGAGTACCCGATACTCGGTTTTCGGCACCTCTTCCATATTTACACTTAGTATTGAAAATTAGCTTAAAATGCAGCGTCACGTGGTGTTCCTGAGAAACGTTCATGGTCTACATCAAGCAAACAATATATGGGAAACGCACGATTTTTACATGTAATGTATAGGAACCCTAGATTCTTTTAAAAAGCATTGTTTTGACTTCTAAATGAATCATATACAGAGCGTTCCATTAAAAATATTTTTAAAAGATTTTTTCATATACAATATCTCATCAAGTATTTACTCGAGATAAGAATGAGGTAAGCCTTTGCAGTAAAAGCAGTA